>JAVTVY010017108.1:0-62620 GCA_036873755.1 Hanleya hanleyi | reverse complement strand
ATAACTCATTCCTCCCAAAGGATCCAGAAGTTCCTCAATCCTCGGCAAGGCGTAAGAATCTTTAATTGTCCTGTTGTTCAGCTGTCTAAAGTCGATGCACATTCTCAAACGGCCATCTTTCTTCTTCACTAACACAACATTCGATGCCCATGGACTGTGCGATGGTCTGATGACACCAGCAGATAACAGCTGTTGCAGATGGCTGCGCACTTCCTCATACATCCCTGGTGGTATTCGGCGATGTCTCTGTTTGAAAGGGATCTCATCATCCAGCTCTATCTTGTGATACACCATATTGCTATGTCCGAGGTCCTCATCATTCTTAGAGAAGATATCGTGGAACTTGAGTATGGTGTCACGTCCTAGTTTGACTTCATCCTCTGTTAGGCCCCTATTCTCTATCTCAATTTGCTCAAAAAGGGTATCTGTGGAGACAGGCTCTCTGTGAGGTAGGTCTTGAAGGGTTACGGGTTGAAGCTCACAGAGGACTGCTCCAGGTGATATGGTGATGGTCCGTGTGGTCACATTAGATAACTGTACCTCCACTGTATCTGACCTGGTGCTATCGTACGTCACAATGGTAGGTATAATGTCAAGGTCGGGTGACAGTGTTGATCGTGACGTAGGCTGTAAAAGTGCACAAACTGCCGGTGACGTCAGTCCCTTAGTAACTCGACCCCTTACACCAACACTACTGTTGGCAGGGATGGTTATACTTCTCTCTTCCACACTCTTCACTACGCCAAGTCGCCACTCATTACGCTCCAGGTCTCGTTCACGTAACGTAATGCTTCTGTAAGCCAGGTACCATGGTGTATGTAGAGCTGCCTTCTGTAGAAACCTGGTCCCATATGATTTCTTGCAATCATCAATGAGACAGCTTAGGACATTCGTTCCCAGCAGTACCGGGACTCTGGCGTTGTATCTGGTGTCCGGAACAACCAGCATCAAACAGTGAACTCCTCCAGGTGAATCAATTCCAGCACCGTTAACATTGACCAACACATCTATGAACCCAATATATGGAAGTGACTCGCCGCCAGCACATTCTATGTCTAAAATATCAACTAAGGATTCTATAGGAACGCGTTGTAGGTGAGTCTTGTAAAATGATTCAGAGATAATTGACACAGTAGCACCAGTGTCCAATAACGCTGTGGTTGGCACACCTTCAATTAGAATCTCCGCTTCGTTTGCACCTCCTACCAAACCATCTGGTACCCGTTTACCTGTGGGACGCTGTGATAAACCTATGGGTGTCCCCTCCCCATAGGCTTGTGCCAGTTTAAAGGTTTCCGCCTGTGGTCGAGGTTGATGCGGCATCCAACTGCGATGTGTCCACGGTCTCCACATCGGTGACAGTGAACTTCATTACTGTAAGCTGTAGCCCCATCACTCCTCCACGATGTTGGAGCACCACTAGATGCCTGGGCGTTGTCAAATTGTCTTGGCCAGTCTTGTCTGGGTTGAACTTGGGGTGGAGGTACATTAGACTGGATCGTGTGGCGTGCTGCGTAATTAGATTGCTGAAGCGGCAACCCCTGATAACGGTCTTTCTGTGTCATCTGACGGCCCTTGCCATAGCGATGATCATTGGGGTTCTGATCTGGAACCTGGTAATGCTGCTGTTGATAGACCTGAGCATACTCTTGGCGCTGTTCCTTCATCTCCGCTAATTCTGCCTTGATCTCTTTCATCATCTCTCTCAGATCAAGCACTTCCTTCTTTGTGACGACTTGATCTGTAGAGGCAGCCATCTTAACAGATGCAGTCTGTTTCTTACCAGAGTTAGTCGTACCAACACTACCTCTGTTAGTGTCGAACTCAATCTCCCGCAAACAGAGTCTAAGCTCATCAAAGTTGGAGATCAGGTCGAACTTGTGCGCCGCCAAACTCTTCAATACAGGTTTTAGACCATCCCACATCCGAGTTCTGAGCATTTCGTCTTGCTCCTCCTGTGCTATGGGTTGACGTTCAGTTATCTGGAAAAGAATATTTTCCAGCCGACAGCCCCAAGCAGCGACATCTTCATCATCCTTTTGGGTGGTGCTGTAAAACTCGGACATCAGGGTGGCTCGTCTCCTCAAAGTTCCAAAGGCACTCTTAAACTTGGCCAACAAGTCAGTCAGACTGGCCTGGTGACCCAGTTTCATGGCCAGTTTCGCAGCTTCACCTTTCAAGGACTTTCGTACTGCCTGAAGGACGTCCTCATCACGGTGTGTCTTTGACTGCATCAGGCAATCAACCTCAAAATGCCAAAGGTCATAGGTTGTATCCTTGCCTGGTTCCCCACTAAAGAACGGGACTTTAGGGAATTGGTGGTATGACGTTCTTGTAGGCGATCTCTGGGCAGTGTTTGGTGGAGTCGGATCAGTTGCACCAGGATTAACCCCAACAGGAAGATGTTCTTGCTCAGCCATACCGTGAAGCCACATCTTGAAATCTTCACTTGTGTCTGCCTTCGGGGACATACCCATCTTTTGAAATACTTTCAACATATTCCGAACCTCTTCGGGCTTGAGATCCATGGCTGCCTTACCAATGCGAATCCAAGCACGAAGTCAGTACTAAACAATATATAAAATCTCCTTAATTGGAATTAGATAACCAGCAGTACAGTACAGTACATGCAGAAAGTAATTAATAATACTCTCCGCGGCAGGTACCTGCGCCGATATTTACACGTACCGGTAATGGATAAATTCAAAGTAACCGAACTCCACGTTTTAACGCGACATGCACCGATGAAGGAATGTGTCCACGAAACAGAATAACAGTGAGTGAATGGTTGCGATCGCGTGATGCGACGTACATGTACGCAAGTGCAAAACCAAAATAAAAAAAACGAAGCGGCAAACAATATTGCAGCGGAGAAAACAATGTTGCAGAACGTAATGTAAATTGAAATGCTGCAAAACAATTGGGCCTGTAGTACAACACTGGTATAGTTTGCGACAAAACACAATGTTGTGAAACAATGTTGCAGAAGAAATGTGATGATCACGACATGCAGGAGCGAAAATTCTGAAACAAAACCGGATAACCAACTTACCATTCACATGTCATATACATTTAAAACAGTGAGAGCAGATCTGGAATCTAGAGGGTAAAGGGAGGTAACCAATTAATTATAGCAGAATAGGCAGATAACATGTAAACCATATACGTATGCTATATGACAAAAGATTTGATAATATCCTTACCACAATATAGTAATTTGTAATACTATCTTTCCCGAGATATGTACTTTAACTAATATCTATCTCCCACATACACTACAAAAGGGTGAGCTGGCAAATTGGTGGCTGAAAGAATGCAGTGTTATGTCACAACACAAGTGCAACAGTCATTTGTCAAAATGTCAAAAGTATGAATATGGAAAATATCTTAATACTCAAAATCTGACACTACAAAAAATTTAAATAAAAATGGGTATTGGGGAACAAAGGGAGAAAATTCACACTACACCACATTCAGCACTTTCACACTGTGGTTGGTAATACCAAGTGACTGTATGTGTGCACTGATGCAGAATATATATATATATTTTTTTTTTCCAAAATATATTAGAGTTCATATAGGCAATAGCCATCAACAGATAGATATAGGGTGTGGTTAATGGAGTAAATTCACTTCAGTTAATATGTCAAGGGCAAGATCATAATAATCTTACAGTGTACAAGAATTACCGAATACCAGTTTAGAAACGCAGTCTTCTGTATATGGAGATGAATGTCACACGAGATATTGCACCCGCCCAGGTACAATCAGTCCCTTTTTGTTCTCACTGATTGCAGTCATTCATGAAAACACTCACAGGGCATCAGGCAAACACAAGAATCAATTCACTGATGAAACAGTTCTCAAATTCGGGTTGACAGGACGGTAATCACTCCTGTGGAATTACTGGATATGGGCTCCTCATCCAACGTACTTCTGTACCGCAACAGACCTCACTGGAGGCTCCATTTTGTAACCGGTCTTAGTGTAAGGATTAAGGATTGAAGTCCAAACACAGGCTACGGGGTGTGAGTCTTGTTGCTTTCTTTATTCAGTATAAGTCGGAATAAGGTTGAATATGACACCCCTGTGGGTGACACTGGGGTGTATCCAAACTACATGTAATCCAGTTCACTTCCAGAGGAATGACCAGGAAATCTTCAGATATTCTGTGAACAAAATCCAGTCTGTAAATGTCAGTCCATCTGGTCACAAATATCATGAAACATATCCTGTGCTGTGCAGTAAGCATGTTAAGTGGCAAGTGATATCAGAGGGTGCTCAGTTAAATTGCCAACTGAACAATAGTCATTCCCTAAACTAATTCCCTCCAAATCTAAAACAAATGTAAGAACCCCAAGCTATTAACAATTATATAATGGACAACCTTGTCCCCACTCTAGACAATAGGTACTACCTCACACCTAAGCCAACTGCAATTCAACTTGAGGTGAACCAACACTCTAAGAAATATCTGCCACATATTTAACACACAATTAGCTTACGTTACATTAAATTACAAATACATTAAAATACAAACAATATACATCGGCCACAACCGTGGCTATTAAATCATAGCCCCATTGGCGTAGTAAATTCCTGGGCATATTAAATGCTGGTAATGACATAAAACATCCAATGGGCTTGTGTTGAGCACCCAAAAATCCTGTACACCAAATTTGAAGTCTCGAGCTGGAATGGTTTGGCTTATATCACGTTCACATCGTCAAACAGACGTTTTCTGTGATGTTGCCATGGAAACCACAAAAATCATCACAATGTACATGTACCCCAATTTGATAGGATTGTGGTGGACTCCCAACAATAGTACATGAAATCTCTATCGCCAACGGTTTGGCTTTTATCGCGTTCACATTGTCATATGGAAATTTTCCCTGATGTTGCCATGGAAACCGCAAAATTCATCCCAAAGTACCCAAATTTAAGAGGCTTGTAGTTGACCACCCAACAATCCTGTATACCGAAGTTGATGTCTGTAGAAGCAACAGTTTGGCTTCTAGAGTGGTCACAAGAATTGTTGATGACTGACGACCGGACGACCGACCGGACGTACATGCCGACAACAAGACCCCGCAGCCTAATAGGCCATGTACCCAAATTCAATAGGCTTGTAGTTGACCACCCATCAATCCTGCATGCCAAATTTGAAGTCCCTAGCTGAGACTGTTTGGCTTCTATCGCGTTCACATCGCCATATGGACATTTTTGCATGACGTTGTCATGGAAACCACAAAAATCATTGTAATGTACCCAAATTCAAAAGGCTTTTGGTTTTTGAAGTCTCTAGATGCTTCTAGACTGGTCACAATAATTGTTGACGACTGATGACCGGACGACCGACCCGACGTACATGCTGACGTGTGGTCGGAGCTCAGGTATTCCGAGGAATATTTCAGAATTGATCCACTGATGAAGTTAAAGTCGAAAACAGAAATGACAGAATTTTTGGCCGATTTTGGAAATCCCCTTTCCAAAGGCCCCCCTTTCGCCGCTTAAAAACAAGAGCGAGTTGTCTATAATTAATTTAACAAATTTGAACCCTATTACGACCTATTAGATATCATGTACTTGTTTCATTGCAGGCATAATAATTCATGATGTCAGGTGACCAAAAAACTGTGTTAGTGACAGGAGGGGCAGGGTATGTGGGTACCCACACTGTAGTGGAACTCCTGGCTGTTGGATACGAGGTGGTAGTTGTGGACAACCTGGTGAATGCCAGCATGGGTAAGAGTTGAAAGAACATGGTGCTGTGATTTAGGGAACATTTGACCATCATGAGGTGCTGTTTGGAGTGTCAACAATGAAATATTACATACATGTATCATGTAGAAGAGAAATTGCAATGCATCAATTGATCTGATATAATTATCCAATGATGGGGCCATTTGTCATGTTTGTACAAAATCACTTTCGATGATAACCAAACTAAGATTTATATACGAAAGATATTTATGGATCCAAGCTGGTTCTGGTCGATCTTCATATATATTTACCGAGAATACGACATGATGTAGAACACTGTTAAATGGGCGATTTTGCACCAATACACATGTACATGTACATGATCACAAGGCCCTTTTCCTCAAGAATCCTAGAACTCCATTACTTCTGAGTATACATGTACATGTACAACAAAAGGTTATTCTTTATGCCAATGAAAAAAAAAAATATATATATATTGTTTTTTGTCAATTCAACTGCATCAAGGGATATCTTCCTCCTTTTTTTTCGAAGAGAAATCCAGCATTTCCATTGGCTTGTGGTGAAAATTGTAAGAAAATGCAGCCAATCAGAGAGTTTCTGTAACCATGATATTTTGTTCATTGAAATTTTAATTTGTGACCCAAATTTTGACTGGTTGGCTGTGGTTGGTCACTGGTGTGGCCCAGGTTAACTCTGGTGGGGCCTTCTTCTATACTACATGAGAACAAGGCTCTGGCACCAAACCACTCGCCAGATGTAGTTGTTGGGAAAGAACGCCGATTACGCGCCACAACCCCGCGCGACAAACACTACACGCACAGTGGCAATGTGGACAGTTTTACCACCCTCATCCGAGTGTAGACTTCTTGCAAAGTTAAAAATAGACAGTCACTCATAAACAAGGTGTTTTATGAAAGGTAAGGGGACATAGAATATAATTATTTTTTGGTTATGGTCAACGGGTTCAGCAAATATTGCCCGTTCCACACTTTCCCAACAACTGCATCTGGTGAGTGGTTTGGTGCCAGAGCCTTGTTCTCACGTAGTATAGAAGGCCCCACCAGAGCTAGGCCCAGGTATAAACTGCTGGAGGCTACTTGAGGGCCCCTGGATATGTCAACCATGGAGTATTAATACAAGATCCTGCAAAAATACAGAAATAGAAGGATTACCATACAAATAAATATTTACATACAGGTAGGTGATTAATTTAGTTTACGAAGAATTTAAACAATTTCCGAAATTTATCTTCGTTTAGTGGTACATCAAGATAAATTTGGGAAACTATTTAAAATTCCTTGTATGGTTAAAAATTATTAGACTACATGTATGTCAATATTTTTATGATAATCTTTATACTTCTGTATATTGCTGGAGCTTATTCCATATTGTGTATAACTTAGACTGACCGAAAGGAACATGGCCTAATCTGCTTAAAAGACAAGGTTTTCACTTTATTGTTGTGTTTCATGCTTGCACTCTCCATATTTAACTTCTAGTATTTGATGTTCAGGAAATAATTTACCTCTCTTAGATATCCTAGCCATGAAAACTGCAAGGACATACTATTATACAAGAATGGTTGTCCCATGTGTTTCATTCAGTCATTGACAAACTTGTGAAACCTTATCTTAACAAACTCATTAACCCTTTTCCAATACGACTTCCAATGTTTGGTCCCGAGAGGAAGAATATAATTTTTAGAATTCCATTCATTGGCCCGGCATCTCTCCACTTTAAGCAAGAGTTATTTAACCTGAGTAAACTTATTCCATGTGTAAATATCACCAAATACACTGCATGTAAATTATAGACTGAGGGAAGTATCACATGCACATTCTGCTGTGACTGTAGAGTGAGAAAGTCTATCTTTATAATATCGAGGTAGCTTTTATGACATTATCACAATCACTTTGAATTTGGAATCTATGGAAAAGTCATGTAAATTCCACAAAATTTTCTTTGGAAAGTCCATAAATTCCACTCGTCTTGAACCCTACTTGTATGCACATGCTAATTCACCTACATGTATGCACATGCTAATTCACCTACATGTACATGTATGCACATGCTAATTCACCTACATGTACATGTATGCACATGCTAATTCACCTTCATGGACATGTATGCACATGCTAATTCACCTACATGTACATGTATGCACATGCTAATTCACCTTCATGGACATGTATGCACATGCTGCCTAATTCAACTACATGTACATGTATGCACATGCTAATTCACCTTCATGGACATGTATGCACATGCTAATTCAACTACATGTACATGTATGCACATGCTAATTCACCTTCATGGACATGTATGCACATGCTAATTCAACTACATGTACATGTATGCACATGCTAATTCACCTTCATGGACATGTATGCACATGCTAATTCACCTACATGCACATGTATGCACATGCTAATTCACCTTCATGGACATGTATGCACATGCTAATTCACCTACATGTACATGTATGCACATGCTAATTCACCTTCATGTACATGTATGCACATGCTAATTCACCTACATGTACATGTATGCACATGCTAATTCACCTTCATGGACATGTATGCACATGCTAATTCACCTACATGTACATGTATGCACATGCTAATTCACCTTCATGGACATGTATGCACATGCTAATTCACCTACATGTACATGTATGCACATGCTAATTCACCTACATGTACATGTATGCACATGCTAATTCACCTTCATGGACATGTATGCACATGCTGCCTAATTCAACTACATGTACATGTATGCACATGCTAATTCACCTTCATGGACATGTATGCACATGCTAATTCAACTACATGTACATGTATGCACATGCTAATTCACCTTCATGGACATGTATGCACATGCTAATTCAACTACATGTACATGTATGCACATGCTAATTCACCTTCATGGACATGTATGCACATGCTAATTCAACTACATGTACATGTATGCACATGCTAATTCAACTACATGTATATGTATGCACATGCTAATTTACCTACATGTATGCACATGCTAATTTACCTTCATGGACATGTATGCACATGCTAATTCACCTTCATGGACATGTATGCACATGCTAATTCACCTTCATGGACATGTATGCACATGCTAATTCACCTTCATGGACATGTATGCACATGCTAATTTACCTTCATGGACATGTATGCACATGCTAATTTACCTTCATGGACATGTATGCACATGCTAATTCACCAAGTTCATGGACATGTATGCACATGCTAATTCACCTTCATGGACATGTATGCACATGCTAATTTACCTTCAAGGACATGTATGCACATGCTAATTCACCTTCATGGACATGTATGCACATGCTAATTCACCTTCATGGACATGTATGCACATGCTAATTCACCTTCATGGACATGTATGCACATGCTAATTTTTCTAGATGTACATGTATGATGCTAATTTACCTACATATATATGTATGCACATGCTAATTTACCCCATGTGAACATGTATGCACATGCTAATTTACCCCATGTGAACATGTATGCACATGCTAATTTACCCCATGTGAACATGTATGCACATGCTAATTTACCCCATGTGGACATTTATGCACATGCTAATTTACCTACATGTATGCATATGCTAATTTACCTTTGTCTACATGCTGATTTTCTCCATGCAGAAAGCATACATCGAGTAGAAGAGATCTCGGGGAAGAAGGTACAATGTTACAGTGTTGATCTACTGGATAAACCCGCACTGCACAACATTTTCTCCAAGGTAAGACTTTACAGTTAAGATATAGAATTTTCCCACATGAAAATTAAGGGAGTGGTCAGATTTATTGGAACATGAAGAGCTCTGATGATACAAAAGCCTGGGGTTTTTTTTCACATTACAGTTATCTATCCAATTCCTAAGGTTGGTTAAATTCGTTTGGACATCACATGTGGGAAGTCTGATCAGAATGTAAACCTGAAGAACAATCCTGATAACTGAATTACATGTACCAGAAAATTGTAAGAATTTTTCTCCAGCATTTCAGTCACATACATACTGTGCATGCAGATAGCATGCGGGCTTTCTGATCTGAGAAGCGACAGGTGTGTGCTAACAGCACTCCTCAGAATACCCCAGCTGTGGTATTATTGGATTTGTGCTGTTTATTTAAACCAAAGAGGTGTGTGCTACATTTAGTTCTCGTGGGTGTGGGTGTGTCAGGTCACATCTCAAATCACAAGGCCTGGCATGTAATTATGTAATACATGTTGGTGTGTGTGTTTTCAAATACATTAAAATTTATTTCTTAATTTATTAAATACAATGAATTTAGACATGCTATAAATGATGCAAATGTGGCATGGTAATCTCAGTCTAATAATTCAATCACAGGAAGGGAAATTTCCCACCATAAAATCTGGCAATCAACTCTATTGGAACAAGAAGTTGACAGAATGATCCGAAATCATTCAAATAATCCATTTTTATGCCCGAAGGGTATTGTCATCATCAGCACTGTCTGTCTGTCCATCTGTCTTACTTGTTTCTTTGTTATTTCAATAATTTTAGAGAGTGATAAAATGTATTGGAACAGCCAGTTGAATTTTGTCCTCAAATTTATGGGTGATTGAATTTTGATACGGATTACCATAAAACTGTAAATGCAGATATGGAATCCTCTCACTGCTTACTTCTTTAACCATGTTATTGTTAACTTCCAGAAGTAAGTGTATGTTTGTGGTGTTTTTTTCTAACTAGATCAAGCTTTATATCTCGGCCTGTCTGATGGACAGCTTATTTACATATACAGTAGCAGGGCACAACCACTATTCCGCATAAGAACAGTATAAAGTTAATAGTTAGTTGTAGTTAATTTGATGTACCGTACAGGGGCGTCGGAGCACGATTGAAAGTGGGGAGGGGGTTAAATGCTGGACTGGTGCTATCTAAGATAGGACTTATAACATTGCAGTCTCAGCCCCCTCCCCCGGTTCCGCGGCCCCTGCCGTATCAATAGTATTTGCTTCACTTCAAATGAGTAGAACTTTGAAATAAAAATTGGAAGTCCTCTTGCTCATATGGGTACATTTACAACTCTGTATCAGCGATCATATTCATGTCACTCTATCATGATTCAATGTAATTTTTGTGATTTTCTCACCAGCATAAATTCCACAGTGTGATGCATTTTGCGGGTCTGAAAGCGGTGGGAGAATCCTGTGAATTACCCCTGTTATACTACAGAACCAACGTCGGTGGCACAATGAATCTCCTCGAGGTATCGTACCCCAAAATATTTCCTTGAAATGTCTCTCTTTATCACAATTAAATATTTGAATGATGCTGGGAAGTGGTGGGAATACTGCTTTCTCCTTGAAGAGCCGTTACATTCGGTTTCAAAATATGCAATATAAATAACCCTTGATGGCAGAGTTGTCAAATTGTTGGAGAAGGTAATTACGACAATGGATTTTCTATACGGACATGACGCACTGCTTTGGATGTCTGAGTTTTGTCAGTTGCTGGAAACAAAACAGAAAAGCCGGAAGACAGTGTTACATCATGTTTAAGTGCATGATGTTACATTTGTACATCATAATATTACATAATGACATTCCAGATGTCATAGCCCTCGAGATCGGGCACTGTTTTCATACAGCTGTGTGGCATTCCAACATGATGTCACTGGCATGACCGTGCTCTGTTTGACATGTTGTACCCCTCAGACCATCGGCATGTAAAGTCATCCATCAGTCGACAATTATGTGTCTGGTCCATATCTTGGTTACTATTTGATGGACAACTTTGATATTTACATGAAAGATGCTTAGTACCTTGCTGATGTGCAGTTTCACGTGTTTCAATGATTTTCCTCAGAGTTATGGTCCTTTACCGTCTGTGGGTTAACAATTGTCTGTTCCATATCGGTTTTCTAATTGATGGACAACTCCGAAACTTACATGGAAGATGTTTATCCTGCTGATGTGCTCTGTCAGGTGTTTTATGTGCTTCGATTATTTCCCGCAGAGTTATGGCCCTTTATCATCCTTCGAGCAAAAATTTATTAACCTGTCCATGTCTCAGTTATTATAAGATGGACAACTTTGACACTTGCATGGAAGATGCTTAGTACAGTGCTGTAACTTCATGGGTGCTCACAAAGATGTTAACAAAGAAAATTAAACGAAGTACTGGTCTACATGTATGACTGCTGACAAATACTTCGAGAGAAATCAATTATAAGAAGTCACAATGGACTTACAATCCAGTGATTCCCTAATATAAATCATTTTCGTTTTGTTATTGGATTCACAAACTATAATATAATTAAAATGTTGGACGAACAGAAGACAGACAACAAAAATGGGTGAAACAAGCAGCATTAACATGACACTGGGATTTCAGCAAAGGATACAACTGGAACCAATCGAGCGTATTTTATTCAATTTATTCTCATACAGGCCCAGTCGACCAAATTCCAGAGATAAATAAAATGATTCAATGAAAACAGTAAAATATGGACAATGTGGATATATATGCAACATAATTTATTAGATCAGATATATTAATTAAACACAATAAAATAAATACACTAAAATATAGACAATTTGGATATATAAATATATAGATACAACATAATAAATTCGATTCGATATAATATTAATATGTTAATTGTGAAAAATTCAGACAATTTTACAGCTAGATAATTAAATATATATGTTAAGCGGCTGCCATACAACATGTCCGAATTTAATTGTTTCTCAGGGGCTCATACTTTCCAAAGTCTGTCGGCGGGCATTTTTATTTTTTTTAAAATTTATTATTTATTTGGAATTTTCTCAATAATGCAGGTGGATTTTCTTGTCCACCGCCACATAAGTGTGTGTGTGTGGGGGGTACTTAGAACAAACCGGCATCAGTAATTCTGTCATTCCTTAGTTCCTTCATTCCATTACACATATTTTATGTCTGGCCAATAACTCAAGAACTATTGATCTGATCTACTTCAAACTTGGACAGTGCCTTGACATTGGTGAGAGGACGGCTGGGATTGCTTTCCAATACCTGTGTAATCAGCCATCTTGGATTTTCAGCAGTTGGATCTTGTTCAGACCATGACTCGAACAATTGAACCAATCGACTTCAAACTTGAAGAGTGACATGACATCAGTGAGAGGACATTTGGGATTACTTTCCAGTTACCTGCGTAATCCAAGGCGGCCATGGTCAGCCGTCTTGAATTTTAAGCGCTTGGATCTTGTCTGGACAGTAATTTGAGAATGATTGAACTGATAGAGTTCAAACTTGAAGAATGGCTTAACATCAGTAAGAGAATGGTTACATGTAGGTAACTTGCTTTTCAGTTACCTGCATAATCCGATGGTTCGAGTAATATCTGTACTAACCACAACTCGGGCCTTCACAAGTGCCTCCTATTTTTCCTATAGTTTTGAGTCATTCCTATATTTTCCTATATTTTACTCAAAATCTCCTATATTTCGACTTTTTCTCATGAGAACCTTCACCAGTGCTCTGAAATGGGTCAATTTGGCATGGGAAAATACATTCAGAAAATTCATTGGAAATGATTTTATTAAACCAAAAAACTACCAATTTTGGAACATACAATGTGATAGTGACCTGTCTTACACATCCTTATTTCCTATATTTTCCTATATTTTATTAAGAAAATTTCTATATTTCTCCTTTATTTTGGCAAATTTCCTCCTATATTTTCTCCTATATTTTACTGTGAGCCACTTGCAGGCCTGACGAATGCATGCAGGTCTGGTACAGAGTATATAGACCTGCATTATGGAGGATGTCAATGTCGCCATTGTTAACTAGAGGTGTCTGTTGCGATTAATAATTTTCTACCAGTTTCACAGCTATGCCACTAAGTGTTATTTAATGCATATTTTCAAAATGAGCTCTTTGTAAAATATTGAATATGAGCCTTGTAACATGAAAATAATTTTTTTTTTTTTTTTTATGTTCTCTTCTGGGGTATTGTACAAGATCCCAATCATATATGTCAAGGCTTGTGAGAAGACACAGCACCTAGAGTGCATGAACAAATGATTATTTAGTCAAGGGGCCTATTCGTCATGTAAGGAAAACACAATAGGTGAATACATGTAGGGAACCTTGTTAAAACTGAAAAAGCTGCCCGAAAGCTGTGTTACACACGGAGTTCCTGGTTTGGAGATCCTTACATGACGAACTTTCCTGTCAAGGCTTGTGAGAAGACATCACTGCAGCCGTTTTCCAAGTATTCAATATTTGGAGTAGTAAAGAATCATTCAGGGAGGATAAACGGTTGCAATTGTGAGGATTTGAGGAAAATTTCATTCATTGCTCATTCCACACACGGGTATACTAATCTGGAGAAGTGGATGGAATGGTATGGCTAGAGTACATCCTCTTGAGGGATGAACAGAAATTCCAGGATTGATTGAATTTGTACTTTTCAGTCCGCTTCCCAGACCGATGTCACTGCCCATTGACACAATGCTTTATTTATATTCCATTATACATTTCTTTGTTCATTTCATTGACAGCACTTTATGGTAATCTCTCTAATAATTCAATTACAGGAAGTTAAATTTTCCACCATAAAATTTATTAGAACAGGAAGTTGACAAAATGGTTCAAAATCATTTATATAATTCCTTATTTCCTTGTTATTCAGAGGGTTATCAAATTTATTAGGACCACCGATTGAATTTTGTCCCCAAAATTGGGGATGATTGAATTTTGAAGGGGCATTGAATTATTAGAGGGATTACCATATATGTAGCTTACATGTTGAATAAATAACAAAAGGATGAGAACCTTAAAATCAGTCATTGATAGAGTGCATTCAAAGTGTACACTACCAAAAGTACCCTACTTATTTAAGGTAATGCCCTAAACAAAATTTGAAATAAGATAATTTTACTCTAAATAAGTTAAATTTTAAGAAAATTTTTTAGATTTTTTTTTCTTGTTTAAGTAAAATTTGGAGTGGAGTAGGTATGTTAAACAAGAAAAAATTATGATTTTTTCTTAATATAATCTTGTTTTAAGAATAATGATTTATTTTTTCTTGTTTAAGTAAATATACTTACCCCACTCCAAACTTTACTTTAACAAGAAGAAGAAATCGTAAAATTTTCTTAAAATTTAACTTATTTTGAGTAATTTTCTTATTTCAAGAACATTTTAGGGCAATATTTTTGGCAGTGTAATAGTAGTTCTTTCATTAAACTGTCACGTGGTTGTTTACCTTGCCCTTGTTGCCTTCTCTTACACACAGAGCCATCCAGACAAAAACTATGAGTGTTATTGTACTACATTATAGTAGAAAAAGTACTGTAATTGGTCAAATGCAAATAAAACCACAGATGTACCTCTTTATTTAAGGTGATGAAAGAGCATAATATATCTGATCTGGTGTTCTCAAGTTCAGCTACAGTGTATGGTACTCCTGAGTACCTTCCCTTGGATGAAAAACATCCTACTGGGGGCTGCACCAACCCATATGGCAAAACCAAATACTTCATCGAAGAAATTCTCAGGGATTTATGCACAGCTGAGAAGGTTTGTTATTTCTTTATTTCATTTCTTTTTAAATATCTCAATTATGATGTTTTTAAGAGCATGTTACTTTCATTTCTCATTGCTACATTTAATCACTCTTTCACAGTCCATCCTAAATGTCACGATCTTGTAGTCTTAGTCAAAGTTTATCTTCGATGGTTATAGACCTAAATCCTGATGACGTTTTATCACTCTGTCAATCACATGATCATTTGTGCATCCATTCATCTATATGACAGATGGTCAGTTATCCTGGTATCTAGCATCCTTTATGTAACACGATACTACATGTAATTTAAATGTCGACACACTGTACAAGTGCTACAAGGGGTGAAGTTCTATATGTAACCCGTCACACCAAATTAAAGCTTGCTTTTCCAGCTGTGCCAGTCCAGGAATCTCAAGATGGCAGTTAAATTGATGTCTTGTTACATGAGGGAGGTGGCAGGGTGATTGAATTGTATTACAACCCCCCCCCCCCTGCCTTTTAGTTGTCATGGATGCACATTGCATTATGGGATAGAAGTGGGATAAAACGTCATAATGTTTCAGATCTATTCTTAGCAGCATAATCCAGATCAAAGTGCTACAGTCAGTAGAACTTGGGTACTCAAAAACTGCTTAAGGCCTCACCAATTTTATTGCTTGGATTACGGGCCCGCCGCACTGCATTTTTTCACTTTTGAAATAAAAATGAAATTAGCCATTTTTTTTATTCCCGCCGATATCCTTTTCTTTGCGAACGTACCTGTATGTTAAAAAAAAAAAAAAAACGAATCAGAAGCCCTTCGTGACAAGTCTCTCGTTGACGACGGTCGTCTATTCAGCGGTTCAGCGGAAATAACGCCTGCCTATATCTGCCGCCGGCAAGTGAATTTTCCCGGCGACGGGTTGAAAAAAAATCTACCTGTCCCATGCGGCAAGTAAGATTTTATCTAGCAAAAACGATACAATGCGATCAATTTTCGTAAATACCTTTTAGAAGTCTAGATCTATCTGAAGGAACGGACAATCCAAGAAATAATCCATTGGAAATTTATTTCAAGCCGATCTTTGGCCATTGTTGGACCTTGTTGTTGGTCTTCTCTCTCTATCAACATTTCCCGCGCCAAATCTACTTCTGGTTGCGCGTCAACACTTGCGCGGTAGTCCGGTGCATGCAAAAGTCGGACCTGTTCTGAAACGGAATCGGACTATCTGGTTTTTTTTTTCTTTCAGTTGTTAAATAATATTGTTGGTTTCTTTTCTTTGGCTTCTATTCACAGGCTGACATTTCAGTTAATTGATAATTCCAATGGGACTCTGGTGGCTGATTCTAGTTTATTGGAATCCTCAATTTACAAGGGGAGACTTCTGATAAATATAAGTAAATATAGAAGTTGGGATAGTGGTTAAGCTCACCTCAAGTTGGATCTAAATTCTTTGATATAATGTCAAATGTGGCATCTAAAGTTCACATGATTTAGTCAACAACAAAGCTTTTTGCAGTTCTAATTGCAAAAATTAGGGGGAATGGTTGTCTTTGACATATCAATGTTTCCACTGGTGCTCAGTTTTTAAAGAACATGTGTGCCAAATGAAAAAAATTAATAATAATAAATTTCAAAAAACACCCACCACATGTTTTGAAAAGAAAAATTGCAGGAGAACCACTCGCTGTCAAATTTCACATCATTATTGGTCATTGTTTGTCTTATCAAGGGAGATAACTCAACACTCGCCAAGACTCATTTAAGCGTGATTTTAGGTGTGCTTTTTTTTTTTTTTTTCTCTCGCCACCCTCCTCTCTCACCTGCATGTTCCTTCTGGCCGCTACAGACCAGGAAAAAAATTATATATGCTTTTTTATTTTTATTTTTTTTCCAGCCTCCGTTCTGCATCTTTGAAGAAATTGGCCCGTAATCCAAGTAATTAAATTGGTGTGGCCTAATCAGTGTTAATCTTATATGGCCTGGTCTTCCTTGAACCTTGAACTGTTCCTAGTAAAGAAACCCTCATTATCCCTCAGGACCAGTCACACACTTAGGCAAAGTAACCCTTACCACCCCTTCATGCCATTAGTCAGAATTGGTCAAGCAAATGGACCATGCAGTCATATAGTCAAAGTAACCCTTGGTCAAAATCAGCCCAACAGAAGGACCAGTCACATCCATAGTCAAAATAAACTTATTATCCCTTGGCCAGAATCGGTCATACATGATTATCAGCACTCACACAGTCAAAGTAAGCCTTGCATGTACTACCTGTCAGTCAGATTGTATATTGTGCTATTATCATTACCATGTATGTCTGTCCATCACACAGTCTTCTTACTACCCTATCCCAATAATGACTGTTTAGGCACACCTGACTTGTGCCAGACATGCATGTGATCATGAAGCTAAATCAAGTGTCCGTGAGATGGAGCTATTTCTCCGAGGTACATGTACCTGGTCAAATGTCACCAATCATAAATGCTTGTTCGAGGCACCAGGTCAAAACCCAATTGCTTGTCCGAGGCACCAGGTCAAAAGTCACCAATTGCTTGTCTGAGGCACCAGGTCAAAAGTCACCAATTGCTTATCTGAGGCACCAGGTCAAAAGTCACCAATTGCTTATCTGAGGCATCAGGTCAAAAGTCACCAATTGCTTGTCCGAGGCACCAGGTCAAAAGTCACCAATTGCTTGTCCGAGGCACCAGTTCAAAAGTCACCAATTGCTTATCTGAGGCACCAGGTCAAAAGTCACCAATTGCTTGTCCGAGGCACCAGGTCAAAAGTCACCAATTGCTTGTCCGAGGCACCAGGTCAAAAGTCACCAATTGCTTGTCTGAGGCACCAGGTCAAAAGTCACCAATTGCTTATCTGAGGCACCAGGTCAAAAGTCACCAATTGCTTATCTGAGGCACCAGGTCAAAAGTCACCAATTGCTTGTCCGAGGCACCAGGTCAAAAGTCACCAATTGCTTGTCCGAGGCACCAGTTCAAAAGTCAACAATTGCTCATTACTATTTTGTAGAGACGTGGAAGAATGTTTCATTGAAGTTGCCGCCCATTCGTATCAGGTTCTGTAAATGTAGTCTTCTGTGTTTTTGTAGCAATGGAATGTCATATTGCTGCGATATTTTAACCCCGTTGGAGCTCACACATCTGGGAGGATCGGAGAAGACCCTCAGGGAATACCCAATAACCTCATGCCTTACATATCTCAGGTGGCAGTGGGGCGGCGAAAAGAGCTGAGCATTTACGGAAGTGACTACGATACACCAGATGGAACAGGTACATCAGAATTACCATAATTTGAGGGTTATATCAAATGGTCCCAAATGTTGCTACTTTTTCATGACTAAATTGTCATAAAGGTGAATATTTAAACCGGTATGGCATTTACAATGTATGTGCAGTTTGAACAACCAAGCTTTGAAAATAACAGCCCTAAAGTATGAAAACATCACACCCCTTTAGAAATGATGATGGCTGTGACCACTTGATTTGTATTTACAATTACCCAAATGATATGATTCTAACTCCTCTTCTGTAATATACATGGTTACCTATAAATGTTTACATACCTATAACTACAACATTTGAATGTGAATGATTTTCCAGGTGTGAGAGACTACATCCATGTTGTGGATTTAGCACAGGGTCACGTGGCAGCGATCGAGAAACTGGAACAAAAATGTGGATGTCAGGTTTGTATGGATCACTGATGAATATACATCCATTCTGCTTGTATAAAAACATGCTTATTTATAACATGTAATATATTACACATTATTCTTGCAAAAAGCTTTTCGGTCTAGAAAAAAGCCATGTAGTAGATTAAAATGTTTCACTATGTTGTAATCCTATGTTTTCATTCAATAAATGTAACGTGGGTGGAAGTTATAACCTACAGAGATCAAGGTATTAACTTATTAATCCCCCACTTGCACAGAATTCAAGTTAATCTTTAGACAGATTAGATCTTCCCCGATAGCAGCAGCAGGTGCATTGATGTGTGGGTTCCCCTTTTTCCTATTTCTTCAGCATATGATAACTGGATTATTTTCGACCGAAGTTGCCAAAATTATCATAAATATAAGCATAATGGTCCTTTCTTGGAATATTTGATCCATAATTATCAATAGTTCAAACACTGCCCCATGCTGAAGAGACCGGAAAGAGACCAGAAGAATGAAGCACAAATCATGAGGGGAATCGAGCAGATTGTCCATGCAAGGCTTAAATTCAATGTTATTTGCACATAAAACTAACCTCACTTCAACAGTTACTGCATTCTGTGTTTACACTGAATCACCAATGAAGAAAAACTGAATTCTCCCCAGATCTCGCCATGCAAGTCATGCGCATGCTCACACCAACACTTCCTTCTCATTTCTTCATTCTATGTAAACGAGTTGTTTACATCTAACTTCGTGAAAATCAAAGTTTTTCTATGAAATCGTCTGTGTTGCATGGATTACCTTATTTGTAAGAATTCCTTTGGGAAGTATTCTTTGTATCATTCAAGCGATATGGCCTCTCAACTGAACCTGCAGCTCTTGAGGTCTGGCGAAACCTTTGTATGACCCACACTCAGAATGTCTGTAATGCCATGATGGCATCTTGTGTTCTTGGGACAGTTCATGTTAAGAGTACATCCAATGGCCGAGTGATTTACTTCAAGCCAATGGCATGCTGACATTCTATTATGTCCGGTTAGGGTACTTGCATGTTAGGTGAGTCCTACAAAAGAGATTCGAGTTGAACAGAAGTGGTTGTTTATCCCTTTCCCTTTCCCAAAAGAAAACAAGAAATCAGCAAGAATACTATTTCCAGTAATCAGCAAGAATACTATTTCCAGTCTGCTGAAAAATACAATTCGACCAGCGTACTCCATGGCTACGGAAAGGCAGGCCGCGCTTGCTGCTCAGGTCACAAAATATGAGCTCTAGCTGCATCATGGCTGCTGTGGACTAATAGATCTGTGACTGATGTGATGAGGGCATGTTATTTAAGGTCGAATATGACCTCTTTCTACCTCCGGGACATGATGTTGGCATGTGACGACCTATATTCCATTGGCCTCCTGGTAAATAGCACAGAGAGTGTTTATGGGTCCGGGGTCAGCTAGCTTGGCGAGTGATTTTATCCTGTTTTTAATGTCCTTTTTCTCTCTCGCCTTCAAGGGGGGGGGGGGGGGTATGCCACTCCTGACATTAAGTCAGAATAATGGCAGTGGTTCATATAGACCATAGGCCAACATTATGTTACTACTGGCATATGATCTTTTAGGTTCTCAGTGAGGAGAAGATAAGGCCCCGACCTCTCCATCTGGTTAACACGAGCTCACTGTTTAGCTCGGTACGAATGCAATAAGTGTTGAAGTGAAGTAAGTTCTAGCTTAATAACATGAAATTTTATCGTCACAAATTATTTGGAAATACATGTATACCCTATATGTCTCCTTTGATTGGCAGACATACAATTTGGGAACGGGAGTGGGATATTCTGTACTGGATATGGTGAAAGCATTTGAGAAGGCCTCCGGGAAACAGGTAAGTGAATGATGGCTGGGTGTTCATCCATCAGTCTATATCACTCACTTTTTATACAGCACCATAAGAAAGGGAAATCAGTTTTGCATACTCAGACAGACAAAACAGGCGAAAACAGATCAACCTTTTCAAAGCCTAAGTTTCAAAATCTTAGCAGCAAATAAAACCATCATGTGGACATGTTATATTGCACAGATAGAGATCAACCTGACTGATGAAGGTGAAGCACACACAGAGTGTGAAATAGGAAATCAAATTCTAGTTGCCCATGGGCAACTACGGGCAACCAACATATCCAAATGCATTGCAATTCAAGAAGAATATGGTTGCCCAAAGGAAATTTTGGTTGCCCCGAGCAACTGGGCAAAGGGCTATTTTGCACCCTGACACATGTGGAGGCAACAATGTCAGAACATTTATTATTCCTGAAAGTTTGTCCTATATTTCAATATGGCTTAGACTGCTCACCATATAAAGAGAAGCATATAATAGTGAACTGCTTTCTCGGGAGGTACATGTATAAGTGATTATCATATGTGTGTATATGATACATGCCACGATATTGATCCTGAAGTCCTGTGGCAGCAGATTTGGTCAGTCACAAGTTATGAGATATATAATGCCTGGTGTTTCTTGGGCATGTGAGGTTTGTGGGGTGGGGGGGTACAATTTCATGGTTCATTTAATATCTTCTAAATTTGAAGTCCATGCTAAACTTGATTTTGCAATACTCAAATCATTTATTTTTCTTCGCCCTTTTTTTTTTACTTAAATTTTTCTCCTATTTGAAAGGTGTATCATTCTGTAGGAAACAAAAAGTAGTCTGAAAGATTGCTAATTTATTCATGATAAAGCCATCAACAGGCTAATTAGCTTTTCTGCTGATCAAAACAAGATTAAACTTAGGAATACCCCTCCAATAACAGCTATATTGAAGGTCTCAGCTGATTGGTTGTTTGATCCCCACAGACCTTTAAAGAAACTTCATGATTGGCTGAATGTTTTGTCGATGTTTTTCCCAAGCCAATGAAACTACTGGATTTTTGTGTTTGACAATTTATAGCAACCCTTGATGTATTTGAGTTTACATAAAAATTCATAGGATCTTAAGTAGTAGAGAAAGAGTAAATTCTGTCCCGTTGACCTTGGCCCAGATTTATCTCCCCCCTCCCCCCGTGATCACGTGATATGCGCATGATTTGAAGGGACCTTGAACAGGGGAGGTAACTCTGGACCAAGATCAACAGACCATAATTTACTCTTTCTCTACTACTTCCCAACATATCGTATCTGATCTCCTTCTTTCAGATACCATACAAGCTGGTGGATCGTAGACTGGGTGATGTACAATCATGTTATGCCGACCCCACCAGAGCAGAAAAAAAGCTTGGATGGAAAGCGATGAAAAACTTGGATCTGATGTGTACGTAGTGTGCTTGATAACTTACCTTTTCAAAACAGCAAATTCTGTCTGATTTAGGTCATCGCACAAGCACTTGATCTTATTGCAATTGTTCTGAACAAATTTCCGAGAGAGTGATGCAAAATTTGGAGTGGAAAGAGAGAGTTTGAATGTAGATAAGATTTGAATCTAGATGTAGAAGGTATTTTTAGCGATATTAGATAAGTGAAAGTGCCAAAATTATCTGTAATATTTTGTTTACCTGTGGCAGAGATCTTAAATACTGCGCGATGTCAAGCTCAACAAGAAGATTGTGCATATTGTAAAAGTTGGACTCTGCCTATTATCACATGATGCCTGCAGAAGTTTGGATTGGTTCATCATGTTGATCTTCTTGCAGAGACGACTTAGAGATTGGGAAATTATCAAAATAACTTACTGCCAGCAACAATATGGAAAAATTTAAAATGTCTAATATGGCAGTGCAGAACAGGTTGTCCGAACATGATCAAGATAAGAGTCAATTTACCAAGCGGATGTTCACTCGAGATCTTGTTAGTAAACCGGCACATTATTTGGCCATTTGCCACTCGTATCTTTTTAGCAGTGCAGTTTTGACTGGAAACCCTTCAAACTTTGTAGACTTCCTAAACATACTGTGATGATATGCATCTCTTTATGTGATGAAATGTTAATTTTTGTCAAAATTACCATGAGCAAATTATCATGAGACTTTGCCAATGGCATTCTTGTGTAATCAACTAATCACACAATTTGACGGGAGACCCTTCAAACTTTGTAGGCTAACTTTGAAGATCCTATTTATGTGATGAACTGTTTTTATCCAAATTGCTAGCATTTGGACTTCTCCATCAAACTTAGCAACATCATGAAGGGTAATCAGCTAGTTTATATTGCACACAAATAGTGCTTTCAATTCCACCAACCAATTACATGTACATGTACATTGTCTGTGGTTTCTGGTCTAGAATGGCCATGTTTATCTTGGATTCGCATCCAATGTGATATCAGCAAGCTTTTTACTGCCATGACACAAATATGTTCCAGTCAGGACAATGTGTTAGCAAACAGATATGGATAGCCATGTTAGGGAGCTTCTTGAAATTGGGGCATGCATGAAATTGGGGCATGCATGTACTAGGAACTGGCATAAGGCATTCCAAACAGAGTGGCATGGCGCACCGTGTTGGAACTCCCAGGAACTCCATGCCATACAGTTTGGAACTCGGCAGACAAAGGATGGCTTATGCCATACCATGCAGCAGCATGAGGGGAATGACATATGCCATTCGAACTGGAACTCTAATCCATCCATCAGAACACCAAACTGGGCATGGTGTATCCCATTTGAATAACCGGCATATGCCATCCCTACCAGGGAACTCAGTTCCTAATTTCAAGAAGCAAGCGTAGGAAAATAAGAGGAACATAGCACCTTTTCAGACTAACTGAATGTATTAGACATAAATCCAATTAATCAATAAATTTAGTTATAGTCTCGAGAGGTGTTCGTGTTATATTTCTAAGGATAGAGAGTACATGTACCTTCTTAATCTGGAATATTTTCTCATATCATGAGGCAAACTTTTCTTGAAACTTCTTTCTTTCCTCCGAACAGGTGAAGACCTCTGGAGATGGCAATCAGGAAATCCAAACGGCTTTCGAACACAGAATGAAAAATAACGAAGTTTCTGTACTAGGCATGTCATAGAAACCAATTTTAGTCATTCTATTGATATGATATATATTATAGCATTACAGTTCATCCGCAAAGATAAGTCATAATGGATTCAATACTATACAAGACTGTTAATCGTTTTCTGTAAGCATATATCATGTGATGATGTGCGCAAATATTTAAGTCCTGGTACACCTTTTTATTGGGTGTCATGGCATGACGTTCAACAGTATTTTATCATACAAAAGGTACACGCAGTATACCATCATTAACGCTTGTGTTTAACACAAACATATATATTATTATTACTTTATTTTTTTTATTATTATTTTGTCATTTGTGTCCAGGGCACATTCGGGGTGTTAACCTAGGGTGTTATATGGTATATATTCAGGGTGGTATTGACCTAGGATGTTTAGGTATATATTTTGTTCGTATGTCCCAGTTTTCACACAACTGTGACAGCTAGAAGAATGGATGCAGTCAGGACAATCGTGTAGGAGCAATCCCATTTGAAACCAATCACCTGCATATTTACCCTTTTACCATATGTACCAAACTTTTATTATTTTCTCCTGCATAAAAAATACGCATTTTGATTGCTCAGCCAATATATGCTGGGGCTATCGTAATGCCCATAAATGTCTGTCTTAGTGTATTGAACATATAGATTTTAATCAGACACATTATCAGAGCTTAAAAATTTCAACGTATCAAAAATAAAATACATGTATTTGTATTTTCAGAAATTATCAAAAGCAAAAACTGTTTATGCTTCCAAGCCAAATCACTATTTTTAATGTCGGACGGACCTCAACCACTCAGGCTTTCATATGTTCTTTCAGGAATATACACGTGGCATAATTAAGACCAGCTACTTCTCTACATGGTCAGTCACTAATAGTTCATGATGTGCCATATATTATTGTATGTAATATGTTTTAGAAGAAATTTTAAAAGTCTGCCAGTCTGTTTTAATTGCATTGATCCATAGACATGATAGATACGCAGCAGACTGCATATCACACATTTGTGTGAACTGTTTGAGCTTATGTGTGTTACGGTGTGAGTGAGGGTGCATGAGGCTCGTTATGCTGATAAAGAATGAACACAAAATCCAATCTGTTGAACACACATGGCAAAGACCTATATTTAATTGGTGTATAGATTTACATCATTGTCTTTATTACCCCTCGGCCAAGTTTGGTCTAGGGGTTTTGTCGTCATGAAGTATGTCCATCCGTCCTGGCATCTTATGGTTCAACTGATGAATTTCAAAGGAGATGGTATGATGAGGCAGGATTTTGGCCTAAACATGGTGCTATTGAAATTGAAAAAATAAAATGTCCTAAAAATGATTGTGTTTTAATGTCACGAAAAGAGAATATATACATGCACAATATGTGACAGCTCGATTGTGTTATGATTATAGTTATGACAATGAATTGAAATCTGAAAGATGACTGCTATTTCGTGAAAAAAGGGTCTACATGAAGTGATTTGGACACAAAGGAATTCTTGCAAGATTTCTGATTGTTACGAAGGGCCCTGCTTCCCAAAATAATAACAGTACGAGAACTATTTCCACTTTTCCGCTTCCGTTTTTCACATGACCGAGGGGGGAATTTCTTAATTCATTGTTAGGTTAATCTGACATCTTCATGAGTATACTAAGTAGTCGAGTTCAAATTGAATGAATTATGAATGGCTACTGTCAGGGGGAGCACGTCTCAATATTAATATGTGTACCTTACAACTGATCAAATTCACCATTCAACCAATCACAACCCGTTTCAAGACTGGATGTGTAGCACCAAACTTGATTGGCCAGTATAAGAGAGTTTGTTCCTGTTTCAGCTCCACTCCTTTGGGCAGGCTAGCTTTTACTTGTACCTGTACACCTCCTGTGTTTTCAATGTTGCATACAAACAGTGGACAGCTGGACAGAGTGTTCATTGTCACACCTGTAACAATGGGTGCATCAATATTTCAGAATGACAAAATGTTTGGCATTCTAAAACCACGGGTAGTGTACAGATGTGATCATAAAATGTAAACTACATGTATCGCCTGTATGTTGGTGATAAATGTTTCTGTAACAGATGGGACCTCCTACTAGAGGACAAAAATTCATACAACTAGTTTGGCCAGATAGGTATGATTATGCTTGAGTGACAGAGCCATGGTGTACTAAGATTGACCAGCTATAACACCAGGCATTATTATAACATGACCTCTTATGTAGAGAATTGAAGATAAATAGTGATCAGACCAGAACAATTACAAATAAAGCATAAATATTTGATGGGCACCAAATCTAGTATTTATTCATATCTTAGGCTATTGACAATTGATTCCTTGTTTCCCGTCGGGCTGTTTTTGAAAAGTCGTTCAGGTGGGGGTCTTACTTTTCATTATTCAGTACTCATTATTTGAAATAAATTCGGGCCGATATCCCTTGGCAGCCATGATTGAGAATGTTTAAACAAACAGGTTACCTCCACTGATTGGATTTTCCATGGGAACATATATATTAATCAATCTTTCCATTTCCATCGTCAGATTTGATGTGTGTTTACGGTTATTGAACATAATCAGGTTGGCTTAAACATTTTACTCATTTCAAAATGTTCAAAATGCAGAATTGTGCATGGAAAGTATATCCAAGTTGACAAAACTGCAAATAATGAAAATAATGAATAAAACGGGCTGTAGGTAAAATGACATGCAGGCGGCTGACGGGAAACAAGGAATCGAGTGTGGATGGCCTTAACACCAAATAATCAGTTTCCTTTCCAAATAATATTCGCATATGCAGTAGCCATTCTCTTCATAAGAGTTCGTGTTATAGTGCCCAATGTCATGCAAGCATAATAACACGATTCTAGCCAATAATGGACAGCATGCCCAAGGGCTGCAAATTGATCTTACTGCACTGTTGTCAGGCTCAGTATTGAGTATTCAACTCGCTTCAAATTATAATTGTGTGTAAGTGAAAATGAGGGAATTCATGTGTGAGCTTAAGTTTTAAGACCAATTCAATCACCCCCCAAATTTGAGGGCAAAATTCCATCAGTCATTGTAATAAATTTGCAAATGTGATAGGACTGAAATATTGTTGAAAGTGTCGTTAAATCATATTCACTTGCTCACTCTAATAAATTTGATCACCTTCTGAACTGAAAAAGATAACTAAAGATAAAAAGATAAATAATTGGATTACATGTATTTGCATGATGTCAAATTCCTGTTCTAATAAATCGGAGTACCCCCTGATTTTTTGTTGGGAAATTCCACTTTCTGTGATTGAATTACATGTTTTACGTGATTTAACATACAGTGTATGTAGTAAAGCCATATTCATGTTAAATTATGCATAATATATGCTAACATTCTGGAGTCTTCCTTTGATCATAATACTGCTCTGTCACAATGATGATATATTGTGGGGCGTCATATAGCCACAACTGTTCCTATCAATAATGCCTTCGGTTGATAGTCACACATGTCGTTCATTGATCTCCGTGTGCTATAACTCGTACTGTATAAAAGTTCATTTTGATGCTCCTTACCTGTTATTTTCGGGAAGATAATTCCTTCTTTGCCATGCTTGTCACTTTTATTAAAGTTACTGGCGCTGGTGATTAGCTGTACACGAGCCGTTTTCACATCGACCCTGACCTGACCGTCCCCATATTACGGTAGATGCCATATTGCGTGTATTTGGGCCACTACGCATGCACAGTTATACAATATAGCGTCTACCGTAATATGGGGAAGGTCCGGGTCGATGTGAAAAGGCATTATTGATAGGAACAGTTGTGGCTAGGGGGTCATAGTAACAATGTATATACTGGACTGATCAGATTGGCATTACATGGACTAAGTAACTCACAAAGTAAGATAATTATTTTGAGAGTGCATACAATGTCAAAATAATTGTATATATGTAGTATAAGAACTATAGATGGCTAGTCCAACTTAATTTTTACATCATAATGAGAGTGTGTTACCTGAACATAGGGTCCAGCAGTAACTGATCCTTGGACATACTGGATTTGGATGCCTCCAGGAGATCAACCTAGTCCTGATTCACTGATTTCATTTAGATCCCATCTTATTTATGATGTTTATGCAGTGTGAATAGGGATTTTTATTGTTGAATCTATATATCTCGAGTTTTATTTGAATCTGAAATTTTATTATTTCTGAAAAAAAGTATTAATTGTAATCATTAAATGTTCGAGGTGTAAATGTGGATACTATCTTTAGTTTGATATGTGGGAAATTTTAATTTTGGGTTACTAAAATAGTTTGATAGAAAAAAAAATGTAATGCAGTGTAACTGATTTGAATTACATACACTCTCGTGAATCATAAGATGTTGAAATATGGTGTTACTATATGGCCCCATTGTTTGATTGTATACTTGTAATAGTCTTCATTAAAGCTGGAACAATGATATGTCTTTTATAGTATTAACTGGTGTAAAGCTTTATATGTTAGGGATGTATTCGGCAGATTCCTAGATAAGATTTCATTTGGTGCGAGATAAAAACACATGTAGAATAAAATTTACAGAATTGTCCTGTATTAATTTATTTGGGAAATTGGGAAAAGTCATTTTCATATTCTATTCTCCCTTCCACTGGCATTAGGATGAAGACATGGAAACATGTGACAGTAATAAATTTCTTTTTTTTAATCCAAAACTGCAAAATCTGACTTTTTTGTGAAGTATTTAGGAAATTTTGATCATATATTTTCATAAGAGAGTCCAGTTGTTCAAAATATGCTCCTTGTACAGTTTCTGTATTTTGATGACTTTTACAGAAAACGTTTTTCTTTGTAACTAAATATTGAAACCTTGAACCAAAGTTATAGTTGTGTATACTTTAGGAATGTTTTATTTCAAGATTGGTTTTGGTGTTGTATTCTTGCTACAAGAGAAAATGCTACACAATCACCTTGTTTTTTTGAGCCTCTGGAATATTTCAGTAAATGTGAACTACAAGAAAAATGATCTGATTATAAATGCATTGAACTGAGAAAAAAAAAGAATATTCAGCTTTGTTACCGTCACATGGAGGATTTTTTTCTAAATAATTTGTTCTCCAGTAGTTCTGAAAGAAGATGCTGTCAAACGATGTTGTTATAATCAGCGAACACATTCCTCTCAAAACGTTCATTCCGAACCGTTTTGAAATAGTTATTACAACACCCGTTAGCATTTTACTTTCCTGTCCTCATCCTTATTTAATTTAATAATCCCTTAAAATGCCTCATTTAGACAAGTTTCAACTTAATCCTTCAATAATGAAGCTGTGCCAACAGAACCGACAGGTGCATTGAAACACTGGTTCTTTCCTTTCTGTTAACATGGGGTGGATCCTTGCTGTTTAACATGGGGTGGAATATTGGATCAAATTATCCTATTATTCCAAGATATGACCATTATACATGCATACATTTCTGATAATTATTCCAAGATATGACCATTATACATGCATACCGTTCTGATAATTGTGGCAAGTTCAAGCTGAAAATAGTCTAGTTGCCTAGATTAAAGAGATGGGGAAAGAGAGTGGGTGAAGGTACCACGATGAACTGCTGTCTCGAAGCCATCACCCGCCAGTGATACCAGTGCAGCTTCAGAAATTAAAGATAAACTTAATGTTGTGCATGTTGAGGACTAACATTTCCCATTGTTCAGCTTTTCATACGATTGTGCTCACTGAGGCCTCTAATCAATTAAGTGGTTCGTATCCAGCACCCAACCAAGGTAATAATATTGGCATACTTACCTATCTCTGTAACTTAAATCTGTGAACATCATCAATCTGACTGAAATCGACAGAGTTTTCATGGCGTATAAACCTGTGTATATGTTTCCAATATTGCGGTCTAAAATGTTGGAAAGGAAAGGTTTCGATGGAGCAAAGTCCTTAAACATAAATGTAATATTTTATAGGAATATACAAATATCGTTAAATTTTAATAAATATCGATCTCCGAGAAATTATTGATTCTGTTGTTTTTATACCCCCGCCAAAAGGCGGACGTATTATGTGATGGCGGTTTCCGTCCGTGTGTCCGTCTGTTCATCCGTCCCTCGTGTCTGGTCTATATCTGGGACAGTTTTCTATCCACAGTTCTAATTTTTGGTGAGTGGATACCCTACGGGGAGACGATGTGTCACATACCAAAATGAAGGTTAAGGTCAGAGGTCAAAGGTCACTGGCCTAAAAAACAGGAAATCACTGAAGTGTTCGTGTCCGGTCTATATCCAGGCCTTCAAGTGCCTCCCATATTTCCTATATTTTTTTAGTCATTCCTATATTTTACTCAAAACCTCCTGTATTTCCTATATTTTGACTTTTTCTCATGAAAACTTTCATCAATGCTCTGTAATGAGTCAAACTGACATGAGGAAATACATTTCAGATTTTTTTTATGACAATATGACAACATTTCAATCTCTCTATGCTGAATCAAATAACAGAACAGGTCACCTGAAAACCCGCCACTATGGCCACATTCAGTGAAAGTAATTTCATTAAAGTGATCATAAACCCTCGAGTAAAGTTTCCATCGAATGAAAGACCATTGCGAACAGTGTCGGAAAGTATTTATTGTAATTTTTACGATTTTATTACACAGAGTAAACTGCAAATAAAGCATGATTTTCTATGGCAGTCTGTTGCAATCCTATGTAGGTCCAGTGACATCACACTGCCTTAATACATATATTTAAAACTTTGTATGACTTGCCAATGCTTGATTCAAGCTTAAGGTGTATACTTTGAGTTTCAACTGTTCCAATATGCATGTTTCACCAAAATCGGGGAAAGGAAATGCAAGATTCAAATTGACTTGATACTTATGAGTTACTATCTTCCAGATTTTGGTGAAACATTCACATTGGAACAGTGAGTCTGTGTGGAAACTCAAGTATACACACCTTAAGCTTGAATCGAGCATTGGAAAGTGCATACAAAGTTTGAAATATATGTATTTAGGCCGTGTGATGTCACTGGACCTAGATATGATTGCAACAGACCACCATAGAATACCATGCTTTATTTGCAGTTTACTCTGTGTAATAAAATCGTAAAAAATTACAATAAATATTTTCCAACACTGTTTGCAATGGTCTTTCATATGATGGAAACTTTACTTGAGGGTTTACAATCACTTTAAACACCAGAAAACTACCAAGTTTGGAACATACACTGTAGTACAGACCTGTCTTGCACTCCTTTATTTCCTACATTTTCCTATATTTTATTCAGAAAATTCCTATATTTCTCCTATATTTTAGCAAATTTCCTCCTATATTTTCACTGTGAGCCACTTTGAAGGATACGCTAGGTGGAGACAATGTGTCGCGTACCAAAATTGAGGTCAGAGGTCAAAGGTCACTATTGCCTAAAATCAGGAAATCACTGATCATTGACAGTTGTTTTATGTACAGTTCTAATTTTTGGTGAGTGGATGCGGGAATGATGTGTTGCATGCCAAATGTATGTTGAGGTCAAAGGTCAGTGTGACCGAAAAGTAAGGAAATCATTAAAAATTTCTAATTTTTTTGTGAGTGGATTCAATAGGGGGAAATGAAGTGTCGCATACCATAATATAGGTCAAGGTCGAAGGTCAAAGGTAACTGACCCAAAAATCAGGAAATTATTAAAAATAACATTTCTTTTTGTCAGTAGATACGTTCGGGGGACACAGTGTGTAAGATATCAAAATGTAGGTCAAGGTCAATGTCACTGTGACCCCAAAATCATGAAATTGTTAAAAAAAATTGAGGCCGTTGAGAAATTACGGGGAGCCGTTTTGTCATGTACCAAAATTTAGATTCAGGTCAATAGTCAAGGTCACTGTGACCCCAGAATCAAGGTCAAAGGTCAGTGTGGCCTAAAAATCAGGAAATTAAAAATTCCTAATTTTTTGTGAGTGCATTCAATAGGGAGAAATGAAGTGTCGCATAACAAAAATTAGGTCAAGGTCAAAGGTCACTAACTCCAAAATCAGGAAATTATTAAAAATAACATTTTTTATGTCAGTAGGGGGATGCAATGTGCCACATACCAAATTGTTGGTTAAGGTCAAATGTCAAGGTCACTGTGACCCCAATATTGTGAAATTGTTAAAAATCATGACTTTTTGTGTCCATTGAGAAATTACGGGGAGACAGTTTGTCATGTACCAAAATGTAGGTCAAGGTCAACAGTCAAGGTCACTGTGACTCCGGAATCAAGAAATCCTTGAAAATTACTTTTTTTTTGGTGTCATTAGATAAATAAGGGGGACATGTGTCACGTACCAAAATGTAGGTCGAAGTTGAACGTCAAGGTCACTGTGACCCCCAAAATCATGAAATTCATGAAAAGCATGATTTTTTTGTGTCCATTAATACATTGCGGGAAGAGGATGTGTCGTGTACCAAAATTTAGGTCAAAGGTCAAGGTCACTGACATCAGAAAATCATTAGAAATAACTTTTTATCTGCCTTTAGATACATTAGAGGGACATGATGTGTCACGTAGCAAAATGTGGGTTCACTGTGACCCCAAAATCAAGAAATCATTAAGTCACATTTTCATATGCCTGTCGAAGATGAAATTGTGTAATGCGTTGTTGCGTTCTGTCCAGTCATCTATTAATATTTGTTGTCCGGCATGCGATATTACTCGCATGGCATTGGATTGGTATCAAACTTTGAGTATACCTTACTCGCATGGCAAAGAGGAGCCACACATTTTAAGATCAATTTGTCAAATGTCAAGGTCACAGTCCCCCAACACTTAATCAAATTTAGCTGACTATATGTGTTAGGTTGGAATATTCAGAGTTCTCTCCCCTACATGTATATGGTATTTGTCCTGTGGAGTTGTCTCCCATGTTTGAAACCGCTACATTCAGTTAAACTGTTGTGAAATAAAAAACATATATTTACTAACTTAAGGGGGAGAGGGTTTTTTTATGAACATCATACCTGTTTATTATCTCAAGAACAAAGGTTTACTTCATCACTTTCTTCTTCCTTCATGAAAAGTTCTCGTCTGAAAGGAATCCATTTGCAGGAAACTACTATTTTCTTGTGTTTGACTATTGTCGATTGCAGTGTGGGATATGTGAGCTCTCGGCTCTGACCTCAAGGTCAACTAGTTACCAAGAGTTAAGCTCATTTTATTTTATCATTTATTATAAGTGATGTTACATTCTCAGAAGCACAAAATTGTAGACATTTCTCTGAATTGCTAGCTACCAATTGGAATCAAGGCTATTAAACAACCTTGAAATTTGGACCAATGTAATTCCAGAGATACGGGCGTATATTGAAGCCCCTTGGGCTCTTGTTTATTATACGACCATTGTGAGACGAGTCCTTATTTAATGATTGCGAGTTGTGTCCGTTGTGTCAACTTTTATGTCTGTGATATCTCCAGTTACAGGTCATGAATTGGTACCAAACATGGGGTGTACTCTTCCATGGGTCAAAGAGGAAATCTATTCCTTTTGAGGTCAAAGGTCAAGGTCACTGGCCGAAAATCCGTAAATCATTGAAACTTGTAATGCTTATGCTGGTACAGTTCAGTCCTGTGGGTTGCATTGGGGAAGAAGAAGCCAGTTGATTTCTCAACAGTTGCCAAAGGGTATTGTCTGCATGGTCCGTCTGTCTGTCTGTACATCTTGCTTATCAACACAATATTTCTTGAATGATTATTATCAGGCTTCCAAATTCATATAATATATACAACTGATGATGAGTTAGAAGTTAATTGAAGATGACCACCCTTGACCTATTTTATCAAGGTCATTCTAGTGTTGGTGATATCTTTTGGATGAATACTACTAGGCTCTCCAAATTCATACTTCATATGCAAGTGGTGATTGACTAGAAACCTTTGTAATTGACCGAAAACTTGATATAGTTTATTCGATATGTTTAAGGGTTAGAGCTAGGCTTTCCAAATTCATACTACCACAAGTTCCGGTTCATGAAAACTACATATGTCACTAGTGATGGGCTAGTAGTACAAGTTAACCGACTTTGACCTATTTATAAAGCTCAAATTCTAATTAATGTGACCTATTTAAAATTATACATGTAGCTTGATCTTTCCATATTCATATTAATGGTGATGGGCTAGAGGGATATACAAGTGCACCGACCCTGACCTATTTGATCAAGGCAAGATTCTTAATTATGGTGATGGATCAGTTCACTGAAGTATTCAAATTCAGGTCCAGTTTTTTCTGATATTTTATGAAAGACTCCCAAAGTTTGTGTCTCTTGGTTTTGTTTTTTGCAGTCAAAGGTGCCTGCAGGTGTATATTGAAGCCAACAATGTTATATGGTAATTTGGTGCATGGATATGCCCCTCAGATCCTTGAACTTGAAGATATGCTTCATCGCAGGGAAATAGTTGAAAAGAGTGATATCAGTGCCATAAACTCCAGTTGAGAGCCGTAAAAGGGACAGATTTCAACACTGAACAAAAATCCCTATTTACCGTGTGGAATAGTTCTCCCGTTTAGCACCAAGGGAATACTCATTAAATTCATGAAGAAATTTTGCATAGCGTGGTAATAACTCCATGTGAGTAGTGTAGAAAGAGAATTTTTTTGTCATATTGACCTTTGACCTCTGTGGGGGTATTCACTCACTCACTTCAGCTCCTCAGAGAGCTTGTCGTAAGAGGCGACTAACTGGGGCACCCATGGGGATCCCGAGTGTGGTTTCCGGGTGTGAAAAGGAATAAGAACTAACGTCGTGATGTGACTGAAATGTGTTGAAAACGGCGTTAAATCATATTCACTCACTTCAGTTTGATCTTTGTGGGGAACCTGACATCACAACCTCCACAGAGGTCACAGATCAGTATCACAAAGAACCTCTTCCTACATGAGCAATTTACCACATAGCTCGCTTCAATGGACCAATCAACGAGTGAGAAAAGGACTAATCAGCATTCCAGGAAAGAACCAAATTCCTCCGCGTCGAAAAGTGAACTGTAATGTGTGCCTTAGTGAGATTAGGTCACAAAAACGATTATTTACCGGGATTGACCTGGCCCTGGCTATTATCGAAGGAACCCGTCACTAGTGGAGATCAGGGGTCAGGGGAGATAACAACCTGCAAAGATGACAAACAAATATAAAGGTATACAATGTGGTATTCTGCACAGACGCGATGTACATAAAAGAATGTGAACTGCGTACCTCGGGCAGAATGCCTGAAAAATAGTGTTATCTTATGCAGAACGGAGGATAAAGAATATAAAGTTAATATTTACAGTAATATTTATATTTACATTACATAAAATGGAGAAACTATAAAGAAGGCAACATGACTTTATATGACCATTGCGGGTATCAACCAGAATGGATGTAGAGTTCCAAAGTGGTACAGATTTGTTTTATTGCTGCCGAAATGAAACCCTAGAGTTATTCGTTTTGTTCCCCGAAAAATGGGGTAGGTGAATTTAAACAACCCAGTCAGTCTTATTTATAGCTATAGTACATATTACTCATCAATAATGTGTTACGTCATAAACGATAAAAACGTAACAGAAAACTTTTGTGAAGTCCAGGATTAACAATCAAATATTTATTTACAATACTAAAATCATACACAAATTAAGTAAGGCCATTACAACAAACACATGTCAAATATAGTCTTACTGTTCAATGCTATATCGATGTATATTTCACAGTCCGTACTGAAGTGCAAATCTCTATACTGTCCGTGCTGCACAAATCGCTATCTCTATACAGTCCATGCCGCACAAATCGCTGTTCTGTATTTTGATAGTCCAACACCCTGTTGTCCAGTTTCCGACAGTTCAATCACGTAGATAACACAGAGCCAAGAGTCAATTCACAGGAATGTACAATCCAGCAGTCCGTAATTTCAGACAAAGGTAAGACAGTATAATGCACCCACAGAAATGCCGTTTGAATTCCCTCCTCGATCGCTGAATGTTGGGCTATTTATACCCTATGAGGCATTCGAGATAATTCTACAAATCACGAAGTTTCCAGAACACATAGCTTTGACGCATGATCTGACCCAGATACAATCCACAACAGCTACGAGAAAACTCCAGGAGTATAAGCACATAATAAAATGTAAACAAGCTTACGTAACTCTATTATTCGAGAAATATCCACAGTGTCTAATAATAATACCTTATATAATAATATAGTTATATAATATCCTGACTTGTTTATGTAATCCAATCGTTTGGCTTCACGTAGGGACCATATCCAAATGTCAACTGAAAAAAATACTCCCTTTCAAAAGTGGGTATTTGTATCGGAATTGGTATATATCTCTTAATACTGACTCCATCTCTCTAAACATCACTATTTATTGCTCAGCGCTATACGTAGCGCAGTTTTTCAATACCAAAGGTCGTATCCTATCCTATATTAGAATCATATGGTACAATTGGGGAGTAAAACTCAAATGTTATTTGAAAAAAAAAATCAACCAATTGGAAAATGGGGATATGTGTAAATAAATTGACATATTTTCTTATTAATAGCCCTAAGTGTCTGGAATTTATTATATTGTATTTAGTACATATGATAGAGTTGTATACAATCAGGATTTGATTTTGTATCTCAATTTATGACATCATTCAGGGGGCGAAAAAATATTCCTTTCCAGAGAAGGGGGTTCGTGTACTTCAGTGATCGTAATTTATGAAATCATCCAAACATTATCCTCTTCAACCTGTGGACAACAAAAATAACGGCACTCACGTCTGAAAAAGTACCAACTTACATAACTGTCCATACAGCACCTCGGATATACCATTCATATGCATGCTTTAGAAGGGCCCCAATTTGGATATATCTACTCGTTTGATTGTAATTGAAACTAGATTGCTCATTACCCTGTCAAATTATCACCAAACAGGCCACTTTATACCTGATACATAGGATATATTTGGCAAATTTCATGTCCTGTGCTCTATAAACTGGAGAATATAATGGCGGCGGGAGAGGAGGAGGAGGGAGGCTCACTTGCTTTCATTGAACATCGCTTCACAGCTATCAAAAGAAAAGGTATTGAAAGCTGGATTTATAAAACAGTGCAAAGCAGAGCCCGATTCAAAATGGCATTGGATACCTTGTTTTCGGCAAAATAAATCAGTTTAATCCATTTTCAGGCCAAAAAAAGTTAAATCTGGGATGGAACCCCAAAAATTTCTGAGGATTCTTCATAGTCGCCAAGTTTAAGCTCCTAATTAATTCGTCTTTGTTCTGAATATACCATCCAGTGTATGCAGACGAAGAAAGTGATGGCGGCCGTTTTGTGAAATGGCCGCCATGACCTACATAGGACAAATCTGCGATGGCTCTATATTCAGAATTGTTGATACATTCATGATCTAACTCTGTGTCATGTTTCGTGCTTTTACCATTAAATTTCATCCATAAAATTCACATATCTGCTCTACTATGAGTATGACCTCATAATTTATTAATTTCTAATTATTTTAGAACATTTACAATAACTAGACGTAAAGTAAATGGGTTGCCAATATATCTGTGTTGTGGATGAATTCTCCACATGAAATCCAATCTTCCGGCAATATTTGACCGTTCTAATAAGTTCGAATTACTTCATTAAAAAGCTGAGTCCCAATGATTGATTCTCCCGTGTGTATGTCAGGCCTTAGAATGAAGTGGTAGGCCTATCTTTAAAAGGCGTTGGCTGTATATACACCCTGTTTTGGTAGTGGTCAATTTTGTAAATATTTTATACTAGACATACAGTTTTATGCATCAAAGCCAAGCACGTTCTTGAAACCAGTTTGCCATTCGCGAAAACGTCTACCAGAAACACTTTTTTATAACAGCGTAATATTCGAGTGTGTACATGTTTTCAACCGAATTGAATTGATATTATAATGTGTTTCTTGTCTGGCAGTGACACCACCCCCTTAATGCATTTCAACCACTTAGCAAGAGAGTTTCAGGTTAGTGGTGACCTCAGGCGTTAATCAATACCTAAACGGTGACGGCCAACACCTTTTAAGGGTGATGAATCTACCTCATCATCCTTAAAAGGTGATGACCTAAATTTATAGTCATTGCTTATCACTATCGAGAGGTGAAGGCTATCATTTTTATAAGTGATCATAAAAAAAGAGTGATGGCTCTAACTCATCACCTTTTCGGGGTGATAGTTATCACCTTTTTTCTGGCTGTGTACACTCTTAAAACTAAAGTGTTGAAACTTACACGTAAAGTGTTGAAATAACCCTTTAAGTATGTCCACAGGGACAACACTTAAAGAGCAGTCCCTGTGGACACACTTAAAGGGTTATTCCAACACTTTACGAGTAAGGTACAACACTTGAGTTTTAAGCGTGTAGAGTCCTGCTGCTTTTGCTGAATTACCTGTTCTACAAAGTGACATACATCTTACCGACGGTGACGTGGAAGTTTTTAGGAGCCAGATCTTAGTGGTGATTTTGTATGCTCCATTTATCATCACTCACATACACTGTGTAGCACCACCTTCATGTATCTCTGAAATCCAGTTATATACCAGTGACTTGAACTGAATTTACTTGGGGTTTATATTTAGTGTATGATCATGGTCATAAAAAGGGAGCATGCTGAATGTTCTTCGGATTGTCCCTCACAGCCAAAGTCCAAATGACTAGCATTGGACTCTACCCTCAATCCAGAGTGTGACATATTCGTGCCAGCCTATATGAAAAAATCATTTACCGCTACTGCCCGGGGAGGGCAAGAGTGTCTTGAGGGTGCTAAGTTGCAGGAAAGCGATCTGGTTAAGGTTGATGAAAACCTGTTTAAATTTGTAAAGAAACACAGCTCTGAAAACATTGACGATCTGGCACTTTCTCGGGCAGGGCAACCTTTCATTGCTAATTCTAGTGATCACAATCAAGTTCATAGTTTCAATTCCCTTTTCATCGAGCTTCACGAATCAGTCACTGACTCCGGGCAATTTAACTTTGAGGGCTGTCGTTCGCTAGTCCCATCTCGTCTAAACATACCATTTTGGAGATCTGCATTATCTAGTTATGGTGATTACCGTTTATGTGATCTATTGGAGTTTGGATTTCCCATAGGTTATGACCGTTTCTCCGAGTTGCAGATGGGTAGAGTGAAGAATCATAAAGGGGCCAGGGAGTTTCCCAATGACATAAATTCTTACATTAGTAAGGAATTAGCATACCAAGCAGTCCTCGGACCATTTGATGAAAACCCATTATCTTCTCCGATAAAGTTATCACCTTTGAACTCCGTACCCAAATCTGACACCTCTGAGCGACGCGTCATTTTAGACCTTAGTTTTCCCAAGGGTGGCGGAGTAAATGATGGTATAAAAAAAGATGAGTATTTGAGAGAATCTATCCAACTCACTTACCCTGAAGTCGATCAGTTGGTATAAATTATTAAAAGGAAAGGTAGAGGCTGTCTGTTGTTCAAAAAAGACATGAAAAGAGCATATCGCCAAATACCTATAGACCCCGGTGATATTAATTTAGTTGCCTTCCGTTGGAATGGCAAGATATTTTTTGATCGAGTATTATCTATGGGGTTACGATCCGCCGCTCAGATCTGCCAGAGGGTTACCTCAGCTATTGTATATATGTTCAAACAGAAGGGCTATGATATGGTTAATTACCTTGATGACCTTGCTGGCGCAGAAGACCCGTCAGCTGCTGACGAGGCCTTTCTTATGTTGGGTATTTTGCTCGAGCTTTGTGGGTTGGAGGATTCAGAAGAAAAAGAATGCTCTCCTTCAACGCAAATGAAATACATAGGGGTCTGGTTTAACACCATAACTATGACTTTAGAAATAACACCAGATAGACTTAAGGAAATTATGCAGCTCGTTAGTGATTGGTTACTGTGGGAGGAGGCTTCCTTAACTGAGCTTCATTCCCTGTTAGGCAAACTGAACTTTGTTTCAGCATGCGTCAGGCCAGGTATGCTGTTTGTGTCCAGGCTCATCACTTGGTTGCGTACATTCCCTAAGTTGCCGGGCAGGTCTAAGATCCCCGGATTCGTCAAAAAAGATCTGTTATGGTGGAAAAACTTTCTGATGACCTACAATGGGGTCTCCATGATAATTACCGAAGATTGGTCTGAACCAGATGAGCTACTGGCGACTAACGCATGTTTGCAAGGGGGTGGGGGTATTTGCGGTACTCAGTATTGCCACTTCCCTTTTCCGCCATTCTTGGCCAGGGAACATCTTAGTATAAATGCTTTAGAGCTACTCACCATCGTGGTTCGTGTTAAATTATGGGGATCTCAGCTGAGGGGTAAGCGTGCCTTGATCTTGTGCGATAACCAGGTTTCTGTCATTCTGTTGAATTCTGGGAGGGCTAGGAATGAGTTTATGCAAGACTGCCTGAGGGAGATATTTTTTTTGGCAGCGTTGCACGAATTCGAGTTAAGCGCTCGGCACATTCCCGGAGTGGACAATCGTCTTCCGGACCTCCTGTCCAGATGGAACTTGGGGGACCACTTTAAAGAAGAGTTCGTGGTTAGGACCATGGGGGAGAAGTTATCAGACACTCCGGTGCATGACAGTTTATTTTACTTTACCCACAACCTTTAATTCTTTTTTTTTCAGGCTTAGGTCTGGTCGCCCTCCGTCAGGAAGCTAGGGGTTCCATGAACCAGGCCTTTGCTAAGTTTACAAACAAGAATCTTAAAATTCAATGGAGATCCTATTTCCTTTTTTGCGAGCATTTTGGGTTGGAACCTCTTCCCGCTTCTCATGAGCATATGTGTTTGTTCGCTCAGTTTCTCAGTCGAAGTTTTCAGCCCACGGAGGCGATCCGTAACTACCTTAGTGGAGTTAAACTCCTTCGTTTTCTTTTGGATATGGAAGCCCCCGACTTGAAGGCTATAGCTGTGCATCTGCTGATCAGAGGACTGTCACGTGTTAAATTGCACCAACCTAAGATCACTCCCCAAAGTTTGTTGGAATTTCTTCCATTTTTGAATTTTCATAATCCCATCCATGCCACACTTTGGGCCCTTTTTTGTTGACCTTTTTTCTTATGGCACGGAAATCTAATTTAGTTCCCAACAGCCTTGGGTCCTTCGATGGTAGTAAGCAACTGACACACTCTTAGTTTTAATTAAGTGGTCCAAAACGATTCAATTCGCGCAACGTGAACTTGTTGGCTATTCCCGGTGTCGCCTCTCTGTCCCGTTGCCGCCTTCTCTCGCATGGTTAATTTAGTCCCCGGGGATTCCAGGTCTCCAGCCTTCTGCTTACCCAAGGTAGGCCGTGGTAGATCTTCTCCAGTCACAGCGTTTCTTTAAAGATTTGATCAAAAAATCTGGACGTAATCCAGATTTGTACTCCTCGCATAGCTTTCGTCGAGGGGGTACGTCCTGGGCTTTTCAGGCGCGGGTGCCCACCGAGCTGATTCAGCTGGCTGGTGACTGGAGAAGTGAGGCTTACAAAAATTATCTAGAGTTGGGTCTCAAGGAGAAGGTTGTGGCCTCTCAATTGATGCGAGCCCTTATCCTACAATCTTGCTAGGTGGGCGGATTTCCATTCCCGAAGGAAGACGGCTCCTGCGGCTTGGGGGGTTTTATGGTTAGGCATTGTCCATTATGCTTTATATTATTATATTTTATCTATATTCATCTTTGATTTCCATAGGTAATACGTACATGTATGTATTTCTATTGTTGCTGCATGCATTTAAGCATTTTTATACTGTGCAATTTCTATTTGTCGCCTATGGATATTCTATGTGTATATTTTCTATGTGTAGCCTATGTTTGTCATGTCTATGTCTGACAATTTGTACATGTATATAACTCTGGTCTATTGTATGTTGCCTACCATCTGATTTGCATGCTGTTCTGAATCGTTAATATATACTCACTTGTTCATAATAATTTTGTATGCAGTTATTGTATTATATTGTGTAATTTCATATCGGGTCAACAAGCATGCGCCTGTAATAAAGCCCTAGTTCTTCAACTTCTGCCTTGGTCTTAGTGATTTACCTCATCATCCTTAAAAGGTGATGACCTAAATTTATAGTCATTGCTTATCACTATCGAGAGGTGAAGGCTATCATTTTTATAAGTGATCATAAAAAAAGAGTGATGGCTCTAACTCATCACCTTTTCGGGGGGATAGTTATCACCTTTTTTCTGGCTGTGTAGAGTCCTGCTGCTTTTGCTGAATTACCTGTTCTATAAAGTGACATACATCTTACCGACGGTGACGTGGAAGTTTTTAGGAGCCAGATCTTAGTGGTGATTTTGTATGCTCCATTTATCATCACTCACATACACTGTGTATCACCACCTTCATGTATCTCTGAAATCCAGTTATATACCAGTGACTTAAACTGAATTTACTTGGGGTTTATATTTAGTGTATGATCATGGTCATAATACATTCTAATTCTTATGAGGTCAACATTATCAGGCTTGTCAGAAATCCAGCTTTATCATTGTGACTTTAGATCGGGTATATATTTAGTGTATGATCATGATCATAATACATTCTACTTCTTAGGAGGTCAGCATAAAAACTGCTCACATTACAGTATATATGGACATAAGTTTGTCAGTTAAACATTTAACAGAACTTCATTCATTCTAAAGTTATAGAGAACACACATGCAATCACCACTTTTAGATAAACATTGTTGATATCATCATCATATCCTTGTAGGCCTATATAGAGTTGACAATACTAGTTGTCAGTAGCTCTATAGTTTTTCTTTTATGATTGGGTTTTTTTTATGTTGGTTATGCTATCAGATTATGACAATTAGTGATATAGCAGTCTAGCATAATTCAGCAACACATTTTTGATGGTCAAATTATCCAAGTTGTTCATATTTTAGGAGAAGTGAGACACCATCACCTATGCTTTGTCTCAACACCATATTCAGATGGCTCCTATTATTCCAGAGCAGGGTCTGTAATAAGTAAGAAAATCCCATTCTTGTTATCTGACATATGGGCAGGATAGAAACTTATGATCAGACAGAAGTAGTCAGGGCTGTTAGGGATTTTTTGGTTCACATTCTTCCAAAAGCACCAAATTTGGCCTATATGTCGCCCATACCATACTATTTCGATTTTTGACGGGCGCCAAGACGGGCGCCCCCTAGGGCCGCCATATTCGGCGAAATTCAATATGGTCGCCACCCGGGTTAGAGGTCAATCGTAGTTAAATAACTAAAAGGGCTAGAAATATGAATAATATAACTTTTTAGTGGTTTTGGGGGCCGGGGAATCTGACTGTGATCTTATTTCAACGATTTGAGGTCATGGTCACCCTTCAATGTCACCATAAAGGTCATTTTGGGGACAAACTCGCCATTACCAGTGGTTTTTGGGCAAGATATATAAACTGCCTCATTCTATTGGTTTCCGGGGTTGAGTAACCCGAATCGGGCCTTATTTTGGCGATTCGGGACAATATTTCATTTGAGAGTCGCGATAGAAGCCATCCAAACCAGAGATCAGTTGTAGGTAAAACACCAAAAGAATCACAAATAATACCATAGGGGTTTGTGGCATTCGGAGAATCCGATTCTGATCCTATTTTGAAGATTTGAGGTCACCCCATTTTGGGGTCAAAGGTCAAAGATCAACAGTTACCACTAAGAACAATCGAACGAAGATTATTCAGGAACAACTTTCATTAAAATACTTCGGAGATGGCATCTGCTGACAAAATGCTATAACTATGCCGCTATGCCGCTGTGTGTATTTAAATGTTCGAAATACAATACAAAGACCGCTTTAGCAACAATACACCAATGATTATTAATACCTATACCTTCTGGCTTGCGCTCTCAAGAAACTGTGAATTCGGGTCGCACCCAGTAAGGCTGCGGAAGAGGGGTAGTGCCAAGGATTTTGACGGACCGAGATCGGAATAAATGGTATGAACTGGAATGTCACAATACTTTTTCCAGTACAGAAGCCCACCAAGAGTTCCGATAGACCGAGGGTCTCCAAAGACCGGACATCGCTGTCCATCGTGCGAACATAGGCTGTTGTATGACCTTCCTCCGTGGCATGTACTAGATGCAGGAGGACCCTGGTGTCCGCCTCTGAATGATTGCACGGTTGAAGTATTGTGATGTCACAACGCCTGTTGAAGAACACGGACTCAAAACGGGTACACAGGAGGAGCTTTCCGCCCATGGCAGTCTTGAAGATCTGTGTGCTGATGAATGAGAACGGCTCCTTTTTGTTCTCATTTTTTTAAGAAGCCGCTGATCCATTCATACATCGGGATTTTAGGGGTACCGGAAAAAGTATTGTGGCATTCCAGTCCAAACCATCTGTTCCGATCTTGGTCCGTCAAAGTCCTTTGTACTACCTCTCTTTCACAGCTTAACGGTGTGCAAGACGACTTCGCAGTTTCTTGGGTGTCGCAAAAAGACCGCCTGGACAGTCTGTACAAGCATATCGGACCTCGACGACACACTAGTTGCTCTCACACACGATCCTGGCACTCTCGAGTCCGTGCATATGGAGCTTATAGAACGCGTCATCGTACTAATGTACAGCAAGGGATGTGGTGCAGCCGGTGTCAATGAGGCCAAGCATCGCCTCTTCACCACTGCAATCAGATCGCTGGAAAACATCCCACCTCCCAAGCCGCGTTGTTGCAGCATGTGAAGCGAGCGCTACTGCAAGCGAGTTTCTACTGGAGTCAGGTCACTTCACTCCAGAAGGAATTCCCGGACTTCAGTGAGTGGGGCTGGCACAAAGATTGCACCAGTACATGGCAACCGCTATGCACCACTCTCAGCGACACTTCTATGGCATATGCCATTCTCATGCACTGCGGCTGACTCAAGGCATGCACGGGAAGGTGCAAATGCAACTGTGCCGATGTCCGATACACGACCATCTGCAAACGCGAAGGCGGGTGCGTTAATAACGAGGGCGGTGATGCCAAGTATTACTTATTGCTGGCATCATAGGTAGTAAAAGTAATCATTGGTATAGTGTTGCTAAAGCGGTCGTTGTGTTGTATTTTGAACATTTAAATGCACGTAGCGGCATAGTTATAGCATTTTGTCAGCAGATGTCATCTCCGAAGTATTTTAATAACATTTGTTCCTGAATAATCTTGTTTCGATTGTTTTTAGTAGCAACTGTTGATCTTTCATATTTAATTCCCAAATGAGGTGACCGTGACCTCAAATCGTCAAAATAAGGTCAGAATCTAATTCTGCGATGCCACAAAGCCCTGTGGTATTATTTGTTGTTCTAGCTCGTTTGGTGTTTCCTATAATTGACCTCTGGTTGATCTCTGGTTCAGGTGAACTCTATCGTGAACCTCACGTGCAGTATTGCCTCAAATCGTCAAAATATGGCTAGATTCGTGTTACTCAACCCCGAAAATCGATAAAATGAGGTAGTTTGTATATCTCGACTAAAAACCACTAAAAATGAGGAATTTGACCCCATAATGACCTTCAGGGTGACCTTGACCTCAAATCGTTGAAATAAGATCAGAATCAGATTCCCCGACATCGAAAACCACTAAAAAGTTGTTTTATTCATGATTCTAGCCATTTTGTTTTTTTAAATACGATTGACCTCTAACCCGGGTGGTGACCATATTGAATTTCGCCAATATGGCGGCCCCCGGGGGCGACTACCTTGACGCTCGTCAAAAATCGAAAAGGTATTGTATGGGCGACATATGGGCCAAATTTGGTGCTTTTGGAAGAAACTGAACCAAACAGTCCCTTATATGCCCTAACAGCCCGGACTAAAGCAGATTTTGATCAGACATATATCCTGTCTGACCGCAATTTCAGACCCTGCTAGACTGTGATTTACATTACAGTTTAATCTCTCTATAACCCTGTCATTTGGGACTAAACTGGCACTTTATAGATGTTCAGAATTATAGAAGGGTTGAAATGATATATGTTTAGACTGTAGTTGTTTTGGTTGAGTCGGCTGCTCTGCTCCTGTATTGATAAGACTACTTTCCTTACATAAGTAACTAGTAATTACCTTTGTATTTTTTTTCTTCAAGTTCTGTACAAGTATGTCCATGACCAGGTTTGACCACACAGCATACAGCATCGTGCAGAATCTTCATCAGCCTGAATTATCTCTGGAGCTGCCAGCATGTTTGATATTGGCTATATTATAGTTCAGGGTCGGAGATAAGCTAATATAATTGAACATGTTCAAAATGCTCTGTCATTTTCCAGAGTATGTTCTAATGCTTGCAATATAAGTGGGATAAGCGCTTTTTAATAGACGAGACCAGTTTTGATCAGGCATCTGATATGATATGATTTTTTATTGTACAAATACACCCAAATTGGGCCGGGGTACAACACAATAGATCAACAGAAGAACGATTAACATATATATACTATGACTGCGATATTATACTGCAGATACTGCATATGCTGTAGCAGCTAATGCTATGATAGGTACCGGTATTAATAGAACAGATTATAGATGTAATAGTATGTATGCATGATGCTGCTATTTCAGACCCTGATATTTATCACTGCATTATGATGTCATACTAAGACAGTAATGGTTCCGGTTCAACATGGCGGACTGAACAGACGGGTAGCCACTTTTTACCGTGCGTCAGGAGTAGGTTTGATAAAAATGAATATGCATTACTGGTGACGTCAGCTTCGGGAATATTCGGAACCCTTCGTGACGATTATGAATTCAGACCAGTCTCCATTGTTTCCGCACATTATACCCCACGTTATATTTCCAGATATTTATTAAAAATTGTATACCGTAATTTATGAGAATAATTAGATAAAGAGGTGAACTTAAATTTGGAAACTGTCGTCGCGGAATCAAGGATCATGTCTTGCCCACGTGGCCTGGGACAAACATAAAAACAAAACAAACACAAACACAAAGACATATTACCCCCCCCCAAGCAATTATATTAAACTTGCATACACTGTGCCTATTATATTATAATGTACATCATACCTTATCCCATATGTATACATGATTTAGGCAAATCTTGTACCGGTATTGTAATTCTTACGCAAAACTCTTTCACCATCCGGGTCCCCTCCCCCCCCCCCAAGAAACATGTAAGCTGGGATATATTATCCTTTGAGACCTCTAATGACAATATTTGATGAAATTCCTTAGCGGGAATACCAGTAATCATACAATTTTACCCTTAGTCCATAAAATATAATCTTATTCATTTTTTATTTTTTTCAAACATTTCCTATGAAATATCACAAGTAAAGCCATTATAATAAGGTAAGGCTACTAAAACTTAACACAAGGCTATTCTATGGATAACAACTTCTTTATTGCTGTTATCCATAGAATAGCCTTGTGTTATATACGCCGACTTCTAAATGCCTATCAAAGAAATTACTAAAACTTAGTATAAATGCCACATGTTATGGACAGAGCTTCTTCAATATCGTGACAATGTCACTTGTAATTGTACTCTTCTTACATCTTGACAGCAGAGACGGCGGACAGGGGGAGGGGGTGCTTGGGGGTCATGCCCCCCTCCCCCTCCAATATTTTCAGCAAAAAAGAAAGAAGAAAAAAAAAACAAGAAAAAAAAAACAAAAACAAAAAACACGCACGCGACACAAACCCAAAACAGAGTATTGAATGCACATTTCACTTTCTAATAAGCTTGCGGGGCATCTTTACTAATTCACATTCATAATGTGAACTTCGTTCGACACCCCGTTTTAGTGTCATGGTCAAAGGAAAATTCCTAGATGTACTGCTCGGAAATACGCTAGAACGCATCTCCGGCCGTGTACGACCACGGAATCTTCCAGGACCTAGGCGGCCCCTGGACCATCGCCTATTGTGCTGTTGTTGTGGCCCCTCCAATCGTCACCAATCGCTTCCGCCGTGGCCGGACAGGACTTCAATCTCAAATCATATAATATTCTTAAATACAGCTGATCTTGCATTTTGCGATGTAAACCTGCAATTGTAAATGAAATACTTAGCCTCCAGAACGAGATAAAATAACAAGAGATTTGCATTAGCATTCCGCCACTTTTAGATCCTCCATGGACAAAGAGTTATATCAACTCCCTTTTTGATCCAAAGTGAAAAAGCTTCCCAAAATGTATATGTTTCTGAACGGTTTAACAGAGCATGGGTAAATATTGTGTAATATTTTGAACTCAATTTGCCTAACTTCATTTGTGATTTACCCGACGAGCTAGCGTCTTCAATTAGATCTCAATCCGCCTTTTGCGCTATTCGTAATGCCGGTTTCGGCCGCAAGGTGGCGCTAGCGCTCACGGTACTTTGGTCTGTTCCGGTTGTCTGCTAATGTACACATGTGCAGGAGGGAAGGCGGGTATTGTATTTCACCTCGTTTCGTCAGATTTCTCACTGATGGAGACGTCCTTGGTAGTTTACGTAAGTATAGTCATCAAGTCTAATTTTTACTCGTTTGTACTTGTAAGCATAATAAGAGCCGCTTTGTCGACAAATTGTTGTTGTTATAAAACATTTGTTTAGTTATACTAGAGACTTGCGTGTCATCTATGTCCTCCAAATCTGCCTCCCACCATTATGAAAATGATTGGCAGTAGAAGATAAGCATAAGTCGGTAGGCCTAATATTGGTCCCAGAGAATAAATTATGGAAGTGAATCAGTCAAAATATTTTGTGTGTTATGGGACAGAACATTGATTGATTGAAATTGTAGTTTAAGGGCCGCTTCCCATACGGATTTCGCGGCCCTAACGGGACAGAACAGGAATATGTAGATATATATATACATTTGTTTCAATGCATTTTGCAGAAGAAATACATGGTATAATAATTAGATAATTAAAAAATTAAAAATAAGTAGCTATTAGTGCAAAAAGTACTTCCTCAGTATTTATGAGAAGTTAGAAGACATATGGCACATTAATTTCCTGTTCAGTGTGTCTTTTCACAATAAAATTATGAAACACTACCAGTGCTCAGTTCCAACTGAGGCAGGTTGGGTGCTTGTTTATCACATTATAATCATACAGCGACATTAACGGCTAAATGGTAGTCGGGTTAACTAATAATCCGATTATTTCTCACAGTACTTGACCAAACCAACTGGCCCCTGCTAATTGTTTTGAGTGGAGTGTGGTTTAATCAGGCTGAACTGCCGGCCACTCACCATGTTTTATAACAACAACAACGGCGACCTTTGATTGCCCAATTTGTTGACAAAGCGGCTTTTATTATGCTTGTACAAACGAGTAAAAATTAAACTTGATGACTATACTTACGTTCGTCTGCGCGTTGTTTACTTGCATTTAATTCCACTCCAAGTAACAGGTGTGCTGTTTATCAAACATCAATGTATCGAGTAGGGGAGATAGGGGTGGATAGCAGCCTGGACCGGAAATGTTCTGTATTAATGTTTGACTTATGATTTCGGTGGATAGCAGCCTAGACCTAAAATGCTCTGTATTCATGTGACCCTAATTTCAATTTCGGTGGATAAAAGTCCGGACTATGATTACCGCATGCAACAGTTAGAAAATAAGGAAGTCAACGATTTGCAAAGATATGTAGATTCAGATTTATTTGCACAAATATAGACCACAGGCAATACAATTAGAACAGGCAAAAAGGTTCATTAATAAATATTTCTCCGAATGGGGACATCATCGTACGCATATTCACGACTTCAGTTGGTAAGTATATCCCCAAATCATCCATATGACACGTATGGGTTAAAAGTTCCACTAAAAACTACTTAGTCGTCAAGTTTATTGTGCAGAATTTGACTAGTTGAAAAGTGGGATTTATTCCGGCTTCGTCTAACAGATTCCACGATACTCGGGCGAATCAACGTCTTCAATAGTTACCTTACAACAAAAACGGCGACAATACAGTTTTCAATCGAGATTTTACAGAACGGTGATCGAGTGATCTTCAAAAGTACAAGTCGTGGGGGATGCAACAGTAGCAGTCTGATGATACCTTTCGATGACAGCATTACGAATGAATATGGGGAGCTACATAACACTATTCTACAACCACCATTACCTATGGCCAATAAATGGTATAGAGATCTAATTGTCAGTCAATATTTATTGATGACCAGTCCCCTCTAAAATAATTAGATTGGAAATTCAATCTATCAGATTGGAATTAGTGACCAATCTATTCGACTGAATATTCCATCTATTAGATTGAAAATTTCAATCTATTAGATTAAATTTTCTGTCTGCAAGAGATTCATTTTATCGTTCTCAATCTATTAGATTGAATAATTTCAATCCGATTAAAGATTGGTCACTAATTCCAATCTGATAGATTGAATTTCAATCTAATTATTTTAGAGAGAACAAAATTGTGAACTACTTATCTTGCTGTTTGTTATCATCATTATTTGGAGAGAACAGGGTCTCACCTCCGGTATCCACCAATGAATAGAATAGAATCGAATAGAACCTTTATTTGTACAGTTTTACCCGTTGATGGGTTAATGTGTACAGGACCATGGGTTAATGTGTACAGGACAATTGGCCCACCGTGACTCTGTGAAGGGAGGGGGAAGTAGGAATTAGAGGGTATATGGTATTATAAAAGCTGTTCTGGCCCGTTAACGGCGATCCAGGGGGAACATCACCACCCTCGCCCCCCCCCCCCCTTTCAACCTGCGATAATTCATGTCCTGATAAACGAATAATTATATTGCATTAAATATCCTAATAGACATATAATTATATGGCATTACTCCTCGGGCATGCAGTACGGTATATTTTGCTGAATGATAAGGCCAGAAAAGTTATCATATGCAGACGGCCTGAAAGACAATGGGGGAAAATGTTTGAAGCTTCAAAGGCTTTTTGTTTTGTTTTTGTGTATGTATGTTTGTATGTACGTGTTCAGCCCTTCTGGGTCACATTTTATCGCACTAAACTATCTATCTATTCAATCTATCTGTCTAGATAGCTATATATCTGACAAAGTAGAAGAGTCGTTAATGAGCTCGATCATCTCGATCAAAAGGAGTCCATAATTTAGGCTTCACCGTTGAACTGGCTAGTAAGTCATGTATGGTATGCATATTTCTTCAGACGACACTTCCACATGTTTTGTTCTGCATGGTACAAAAATTCATTCAACTGTCATTTCTGAGTCATACAATAATTGCTTGTTTACCCCTGCAGAATGGAATATTATCTCACTGCGGTATTTTAACCCAGTGGGTGCTCACCCTTCGGGTAAGATCGGAGAAGACCCAAGGGGAGTACCTGGAAATCTCATGCCCTACATATCCCAGGTGGCAGTTGGCCGACGGAAAGAGCTCAGTGTTTACGGAAGTGACTATGACACGCCTGATGGAACTGGTAATATGTTTGAATAAAATGTTTCTCTGCAAATAACGCGGATGACAACATTGTAGTTTCCAGCCAATTAGAGAACTGTTACAATTAAAAAAAAGGAATGTAATAGCAAACCAAAGAGTTAGTTCGAGATTATCAACTTACATAATAAATTATATCCACGGTAATCAATCAACGAGTTGGAGAGTCGATATATCGTTCACACGGTAGTATTAAACTAGATAGTGGTCAGATTGAGACAGTAATGATCTAAATAGTGGTCAGTTTGAGACAGTATTGAACTAGATAGTGGTCAGTTTGAGACAGTATTGAACTAAATAGTGGTCAGTTTGAGACAGTATTGAACTAAATAGCGGTCAGATTGTGACAGTATTGAACTAAATAGTGGTCAGTTTGAGACAGTATTGAAATAGATTGTGGTCAGTTTGAGACAGCATTGAACTAGATAGTGGTCAGTTTGAGAAAGTATTGAACTAGATAGTGGTCAGTTTGAGACAGAATTGAAATAAATAATGTTCAGTTTTGGACACTATTGAACTATAAATAGTGGTCAGTTTGAGAAAGTATTGAACTAAATAGTGTTCAGTTTGAGACAGTATTGAACTAAATAATGTTCATTTTGAGACGGTATTGAACTATAAATAGTGGTCAGTTTGAGACAGCATTGAACTAGATAGTGGTCAGTTTGAGAAAGTATTGAACTAAATAGTGTTCAGTTTGAGACACTATTAAACTAAATAGTGGTCAGTATGAGACAGTATCGAACTAGATAGTGGTCAGTATGAGACAGTATTGAACTATATAGTGGTCAGTTTGAGACAGTATTGAACTAGATGGTGGTCAGTTTGAGACAGTATTGAACTAGATAGTGTTCCGTTTGAGACAGTATTGAACAAGATAGTGGTCAGTTTGAGACTATTGAACTAGATAGTGTTCAGTTTGAGACAGTATTGAACTAGATAGTGGTCAGTTTGAGACAGTATTGAACTAAATAGTGGTCAGTTTGAGACAGTATTGAACTAAATAGTGGTCAGTTTGAGACAGTATTGAAATAAATAATGTTCAGTTTTAGACACTATTGAACTGTAAATAGTGGTCAGTTTGAGAAAGTATTGAACTAAATAGTGTTCAGCTTGAGACAGTATTGAACTAAATAATGTTCAGTTTGAGACGGTATTGAACTATAAATAGTGGTCAGTTTGAGACAGTATTGAACTAAATAGAGGTCAGATTGTGACAGTATTGAACTAAATAGTGGTCAGTTTGAGACAGTATTGAACTAGATAGTGGTCAGTTTGAGACAGCATTGAACTAGATAGTGGTCAGTTTGAGAAAGTATTGAACTAGATAGTGGTCAGTTTGAGACAGCAATGAACTAAATAGTCGTCAGTTTGAGATAGTATTGAAATAAATAATGTTCAGTTTTAGACACTATTGAACTATAAATAGTGGTCAGTTTGAGAAAGTATTGAACTAAATAGTGTTCAGTTTGAGACAGTATTGAACTAAATAAGGTTCAGTTTGAGACGGTATTGAACTATAAATAGTGGTCAGTTTGAGACAGCATTGAACTAGATAGTGGTCAGTTTGAGAAAGTATTGAACTAAATAGTGTTCAGTTTGAGACAGTATTAAACTAAATAGTGGTCAGTATGAGACAGTATTGAACTAGATAGAGGTCAGTTTGAGGCAGTATTGAACTAGATGGTGGTCAGTTTGAGACAGTATTGAACTAGGTAGTGTTCAGTTTGAGACAGTATTGAACTAGATAGTGGTCAGTTTGAGACAGTATTGAACTAAATAGTGGTCAGTTTGAGACAGTATTGAAGTAAATAGTGGCCAGTTTGAGACAGTATTGAACTAAATAGTGGCCAGTTTGAGACAGTATTAAACTAGATAGTGGTCAGATTGAGACAGTGTTGAACTAGATAGTGGTCAGTTTAAGACAGTATTGAACTAAATAGTGATCAGTTTGGGAGAGTATTGAATTAAATAGAGGTCAGTTTGAGACAGTTAGCAGGGATTATATCTCGGTGCAAATACTTTCTTCTCTTGGCAAACAATGAATTACATTCAGGGAAGAGAGATGGTTCAGGTATATGGTTCTGTGAAGAATCGAGGGATACATTCCGCATACGGTATTCAGTATAGTTCCACGTTGGTGCGTCATGGGCACGGTGGCGTGATATTTCACTCTTACACGTTGGAGTGGTACTACACTCTTACACGGTGGAGTTGTATTACACTCTCTCACATTAGAGTGGTATTACATTCTTAAACGTAGGAGTGGTATTACACTCTTACACGTTGAAGTGGTATTATACTCTTACACGTTGAAGTGGTGCTACACGCATACACGGTAGAGTTATACTACACTTACACTTTGGAGGGGTATTACACTCTTACACGGTGGAGTGGTATTACACTCTTACACGAAGGAGTGGTAGTGCACTCTTACACAGTAGAGTGGTACTACACTCTTACACGGTTGAGTGGTATTACACTCTTACACCATGAAGTAGTACTACACTCTTACATAGTAGAGTGGTACTACACCCTTCCACGGTGAAGTGGTATTACACTCTCACGCGATGGAGTGGTATTACACTCTTACACGCTGAAGTGGTATCACACTCTTACGAGTTGGAGTGAGTGAGTGAATAGAATTTCACCCATTGTGACTCTAAAATGGTCCTTCAAAAATCATATCAATCATATGTTGAAGGGTACAAATATGAATAAAACATCATTGGGAGGGTTCTGTATATTGGACCTTTTCAGTGGGTTCTTCACAGAACCATATAACTGTCTCAAACTGACCACTATTTAGTTCAGTAATACCGTGTGAACGATATATTGACTCTTACACGTTGGAGTGGTACTACACTCTTACACGGTGGAGTTGTATTACACTCTCTCACATTGGAGTGGTATTACATTCTTAAACATAGGAGGGGTATTACACTCTTACACGTTGAAGTGGTATTATACTCTTACACGTTGAAGTGGTACTACACTCATACAAGGTAGATTTGTACTACACTTACACTTTGGGGGTATACACTCTTACACGGTTGAGTGGTATTACACTCTCACAATGAGGAGTGGTAGTACACTCTTACACAGTAGCGTGGTACTACACTCTTACACAGTTGAGTGATATTACACTCTTACACGATGAAGTAGTACTACACTCTTACATAGTAGAGTGGTACTACACCCTTACACGGTGAAGTGGTATTACACTCTTACGCGATGGAGTGGTATTACACTCTTACACGCTGAAGTGGTATCAAACTCTTACAAGTTGGAGTGAGTGAGTGAATAGAATTTAACGTCGCTTTCAACAATATTTCAACTTTATCGCGACAAACCAAATAAGCACCACCCAGCCAAGTTGCGTTCCTGCTACTTCAAAGAAGAAATCTTTGAAGCAGCATGGAACCAGGCACCCTCCATCCGCCCTATAAACACTGAGGACAGCACACAAGACGCAGACAGGACGCTTACATGGTGCAAGTTGGAGTGGTATTACACTCTTACACGGTGAAGTGGTATTACACTCTTACACAGTAGAGTGGTGCTACACTCTTACACGCTAGTGTTTTACAATCTTACGGAGTGGAGTGGTACTACACTCTTACACGGTGGAGTGGTACTACACTCGTACCATATAGTCGTCCTATTGAACAGGTTATTCTAACATTGATTAATTTCAATGTATGTTTCTCAAAGTTTCCCTGTTTTGTCATTTCAAACTTGATATGGAATATTTGAACCCTTTCTTTGATCTCCAGGCGTACAATTTGGGGAGCGGTGTGGGATATTCCGTTCTGGACATGGTAAAAGCCTTCGAAAGAGCTTCCAGACAAACGGTAAGGCACAAATGAAATAAAGCAGAAATAAAGCTTCCCTGAATAAAAGGTAAGAGTAGAATGAAATGGTAGAATGAAAAATAAGTTATGAACGATTATGCAGATGATCTGATATTTCTTGTCAATATCTTGAGCGGGATGTGGTTCAACGCCTTTGTTAATTGCGTAATTTGGTTGATTGAGGGGGGCGAGAAGCTTGTTTACCGTACTTCCTTGGCTCCCCCCAATGTTCCAGTCAACCACATTAACCAACCTAACAAAGATAGAGGAGCCTTGTAGACTATACATCAACCACATCCTCTCAAGGGAACGAACAAAGGTTTATGGTGTAGCTGTCATATACCAGCCAGTAGATAATTTATTGAAAACATTCTTGGATTTCAGCCATCAACACTATTAATTTTATTCTCCCATCTTCCAGATACCGTACAAACTAATTGAACGCAGAGCAGGTGATGTTGGGTCATGTTATGCCGACCCCACAAAAGCGGAAAAAGAACTTGGCTGGAGGGCCACGAAAAATTTGGACCAGATATGTAAGTAAACATGTCACTCATGATGACTCGCCTCTCATAAATCCCAGCCTCCATTTCATCACTCCCGCCGTTCATTTCATCACTCCCGCCGTTCATCTCACCGTTCGCGGCCTCCATCTCATCATTCCCACCCTCCACTTCATCACTCCCGTTATCCATCTCACCACTCCCGCCCTCCATCTCACCACTCCCACCATCCATTTCATCACTCCCGTCATCCATCTCACCACTCCCGCCCTCCATCTCACCACTCTCACCCTCCATTTCATCACTCTCGCCCTCCATTTCATCACTCCCGCCCTTCATCTCGCCACTCCTTCCCTCTATTTCATTACTTTCGCCCTTCATTTCATCACTCCCGCCCTCCATCTCACCACTCCAGCCCTCCATTTCATCATTCCCGTCATCCATCTCACCACTCCCGTCCTTCATCTCACCACTCCCGCCCTCTGTTTCATCACGCCCGCCCTTCATCTCACCACTCCCGCCCCTTATCTCATCACTCCCGCCGCCATCTCACCACTCTCGCCCTCCATTTCATCACTCCCGCTATCCATCTCACCACCCATCTCGCCACTCCCTCAACTTCCATCTCACCGCTCTCGTCCGCCATCTCATCATGCCGCCCTCCATTTCATCACTGCCATCCTCCATCTCACCGATCCCGCCCTCCATCTCAGCACCCCCGCCCTCCATCTCATCACTCCCACCCTTCATCTCATCATTCCCTCGCTAACAACACATATAAGAAAAGTGGGAAGAGGTGCCGACATACTGACTGCGTCACATGACTTCACAGAATAGTCCTCTGGTTAACCTATTCTAAAGCACATACCAAGAATCTAACGATTCGTGATATGTGTTGTATCTCAGGTACGCTTTTGTTGTACCTGTTCATGTGGCAACTTGGATGATATGACCACACGGCCCCTAGCACCGGCATAAGCGGTATTAGATACAAATCTAGAGAGCTATGATGGAAATGCTCTGACAACTCGTATACTGGTAATTGGTGAGCTGTTTCGCTGTGACAACTCGTACATTGGAGATTGGTGAGCTGTATCGTCGTCAGATGTAAATGACGGCATTTAACACAAAAGACTAGTCTGTAATGCCCGATGTCGACCCAGCATCAACTTCCCACAAGTGCCAACATATATCAAAGACCAAAAGGTCTGTACAGGGGGCGGGCCTCGGGGACGAAACGTCCACCAGCAGAATCTCGCCATATACAGGAAAAAATTACAACACATATAAGGGAAGTGGGAAGAGGTGCCGACATACTGACTGCGTCACATGACTTCACAGAATAGTCTTCTGGTTAACCTATTCTAAAGCACATACCAAGAATCTAACGATTCGTGATATGTGTTGTATCTCAGGTACGCTTTTGTTGTACCTGTTCATGTGGCAACTTGGATGATATGACCACACGGCCCCTAGCACCGGCATAAGCGGTATTAGATACAAATCTAGAGAGCTATGATGGAAATGCTCTGACACCGATGACGTCACACCCTCCCTTAATATCACATCGCTCCATTGCTCAAGTTAATGCCCCTCCACCTTCCATCCCTCGACAGAGTCATTGATGCCCCACCCACCATCACTTCACAATTCGCTGAAGTTATTGTCGCCCCTCCCTCCATCACATCCCTAGCTGGCTCGAGCCGATTTTGCCCCTCCCTACCTCTGTCACACTTCCTCACTCGAGCTGATGTCGCCAAGTCCTCTCCTATCACATTGCTTCCTCACTCGAGCCGATGTCGCCAAGTCCTCCCTCTATCACATTGCTTCCTCACTCGAGCTGATGTCGCCAAGTCCTCCCTCTATCACATTGCTTCCTCACTCGAGCTGATGTCGCCAAGTCCTCCCCTATCACATTGCTTCCTCACTCGAGCTGATGTCGCCAAGTCCTCCCCTATCACATTGCTTCCTCGCTCATACTAATCTCAACAACCTCGCTCTCTCGTTCTAGAATTTCTGGTTCTGTGACACCCAAAAGTCTCCATGGCTTTCTACATTAGTAGCTGTACACTTTCGTTTTGTTAAAGTTAAAGCTTTTTCTTCCGCAAATCTGCTTCAAAGATACGGCTAAATATATGTATATGTATATCATTATGATTCGATTATAATATTTTCTTTCAACAGGTGAAGATCTCTGGAGATGGCAGTCAACAAACCCAGACGGTTTTTGTACGCAAAATAGAAGTTAAAGTTTATCTTTAAGCGTTAAAATGTTACGTAATTAATATATATGTGAGAATATGCAAACCTAGATTGTGGGACAAACTAATTGTGAACTCTTCAAGTTAACCCGCAAATAATGTATATATAAATCTGAATATGTACAAAACGAATAATTAGTATCAGTCATGGACATGATTTTTGGAGTAAGACATTCTCTTATTTTCCGGGTAATTTACACGAAGAAGCATGGAGTGTCAAAGCAATCTGATGATTGTGTCATATAAATGTGAAAATATGGATACATTAACTGAAATAAAACAATAATAAGAAGTCTACTTGTTGTATCTATATATTTATACGCCGATCCTCAATGGGGGACCCAAATGGAAATGCCGAAATAGAGATATGTGATATGAGTATTTTTGGCGTTCATTTCATCTAATATTTCCTTGTTGCTATACATATCACGCCTAGTAGCATTTGCTAGATCCTGTGTTAAATGTGACGATTTTAATCAACGTCACAAAACATTGTTGCAGAAACTTATAAAACAGGGCTGCACCACCAAGCGCCTCCACTCAAAGTTTCTCAAATTTGGCGATACATATCGTGTGCTGATAGCAAAATACGAGCGTAGCGTGCAAGATCTATGGCGTTATGTTTCGTAACTTGTGTCTAATTCCGCTTAACCCGGGCTAGGGGCCGTATGAACCCATGTACTTCAAGATCCTCATGGTACTCATATGAACAGTCACAATCAAAGCGTGACTGAGATACATCATTCTTTAGATGACGACTTTACAACGAATATTATGGATTAAGAATACTGATCAGCGATACGGATTTGATATTTTTGGAACATCATGATGCCTTGCCGGCACCATTGAAAACTGTTGACCGCTTCTCTCTTGCAGGAAACAAGCCTATGTTTATGTATACTATGGCTGTCTTTTTGAGTTTGGTGCTAATACTGTTATATGGAATATGGAATAGGTCTTTGAATTATGGACGCGGATATTCTCTAATGGACGACGGCTGAATTATGAATGACGGATCAGACGCTTGTAATTCAGTATGTGTTGGTTTGATACAGATTTGTTAATGCGAATGAGCTCTTATGCAGGAGATAATTAGATAGGAAAATAATATACCATATCTTCTTTTCCATATTAAAAATTATTGCAGATAGATCCCTTAATCTCCTCTTAACAGGTCTTAAACTCAGGCATCTTGCTTGGCCTCTGACATAAGATAATCCATTATTTTATGTTTTCGCAAATTCTCAATCATGGTGAATTGCTTAGAAGAAAGAGAAAAGGATAAACCATGATGTATAGGTGTATAATTGACTGGTATCCATAGAGAATATAAACTAATCCCAAAATGCATAGTGTAGGCGTGAGATCCGGCATTTAGTGATTCATCTGTCGTAAAATATGAATTCTAAAGCATCTGCCTGTTCTTTAGCATTGAAAGCATAGGAAGATGTTTGGGCGATATAGTACCATTCTTATCGTGATTAAATTCAGAAATGGACCTATTCCAAATACGATTTGATCGGGGTGGATAGTTAACGCACCGTCTGCTCCAAAGTAAATGGCTATAAATCAGAATTACTGGTGACTTTTGAATTTCATTAGATTATTTGCTCCATTAACTGTTTGTCACTTAGTTTTTCTACTCGAATGTGAAGTATATCGCGTGATTCTTGTCGTTTATGAGTTTGCATTTCCGATGGTGTGTCAATCGTACTAATGGATCGTGTGCTGAGATCGCAACATTGCAATGACGACAGCTATGACTTATACACACTCCCCACTGTTCACGACTCGATGCATCTGTTTGAGCTAAGTTATGTTGATTAATGGGGCCGTAGATTGCTTGATGACTCGACATAAAATTTCGGGTAGTGTATATCTTATCTCGTGAAATGGAAAACAATCCAGAATTTTTGTAATCCATCAGAGTCAATCGGCAGACCTCTTGTCTCAGCTGGAAACGCTGCTTGAGAGAGGAGTCAACAAAACGGTAAAGGCAACTCTCTCAATTACAAGCCCGTACAAATCAACGCTGTACATGGTTGCAGATAATTAAATGAACGTGGTATCTCTGATTCTTAATCACATGAAAACGCGTCGAAACAAAGTTTGTAATTTTTTAACATGACAGTAAACATTGTCTCTGCACTGAAATATCGAAATATCGTTCCCTTAAATTTATTACTCCCCTCGCCGGAAAGAACAGACCGGTCCCAGAGGAATACCAGATCACGTGATCTGGACGGGTCTATCGGAGTTTGTCGTCAAGGGTAATTGAATTTCAAATGAGTACGATGGCCACATTTATTCTTTAATTCAGCATTAGTAACATTTGTAAATGAATTGTACATGCTTTAGAATAGAAATAAATGTTAGATTTCCGTCCTCTAACTGCCAAGATAATGGATAGTAAAATGGAATTGCCTTTATGTTTTAGGACTCATCCTGCGGCTTCGTCCCAAAACAATAGACAACTCCATTAACTGAGCAGTTAGAGGACGGGAAACTAACATCTATTTCTTAAATCAGCTCACGGACAGTCCACCAGTTCAACCGACGAGCAGATACAATCAGACCCACAGATTTGGGAACCTAGCAGGACATCCAATCTTTTGAATCTGACCTGACTAATGTTGGGAAACAACATCTATCAGAAGCTGAGAATCCTTTACTTCATCCATTTACGATGCAGGTACATGTAGCAGAACCCACTGATGGCGGAAAAAAAATTGATAGAGCTATGAAGATGACGAGATGATGAGAATCAACTACTGTTACGGCAACTGGAGGATACGGTTCTAAAGTGTATCATAGAGGTTGCCATGGGTATAAATATAAGTCTAGGAATTGGTGGATATTTCAGTCTCAGTGTTAAGAATTTGATAATGTTTGATGATCTAATGTCGCAGTTGGAATTTTGATATCAGTAGATTACTTATGTTGATAAAGGCTCCCAGCACGATAACGTATCGGTTATCTATATAGAGCAGAATATATATATAGAGAGAGAAACACAACGCTTTGAATTGTAAATGTATCGTTCTTTCCAATAATCCTATATACAGGAATCAAATGTCCTTATTACGTCGTCTTATCTATACAACACGAACCGATGACTTCATGAAAACGTACGAGGGCGTCATTTATCAATCTCGAGCCGAAAACTCGGGAGCATCCAAGGTTGAAGACAAATGTACTCCACAGTGTTACAATGTCGTAAAGTCTCAAACCTGTGAATAAAACAGATTGTACGAGATGGCGACGAACTTTATGTGAGGTCTATCCTGCCTCGGTTTAAACGAGTAGAGATGATGATCCTCAGCAGGGACGTGGTCTAATGTGCCATCAAACAGAAATTGAATGGAATGTCGTAAAAGAAAATATCCTCTTGGTCGGGAGAGCGACTGTGAAGAAAGTATACATTCCGGAAGCGGAATTATTTAAGATTGTCATGCTATAATATATGGCATAAGATGAATGAGGTGAAATGGCCAAGCAACATTATATTGCAATAAATGAAACAACGGCCAAGACAAAAAATATTTCGACAAACGTGATTAATTGTTTTGAGATGAAAGATGATTCTATCCAATCAACTTCAAAACTATGCATTACTGACTATAGAGAATTACAAGCGTCTAGTCCGTCATTCATAATCCAGCCGTCGTCCATTAGAGAATATCCGCGTCCATAATCCAAAGACCTATTCCATTTTCCACATAACAGTATTAGCACCAAATTCAAAAAGACAATCATAGTATACATAAACATAGGCGTGTTTCCTGCAAGAGAGAAGCGGTCAACAGTTTTCAATAATGCCGGCAAGACATCATGATGTTCCAAAAATATCAAATCCGTATCGCTGATCAGTATTCTTAATCCATAATATTCGTTATAGAGTCGTCATCTAAAAAAGATGCATCTCAGTCACGCTTTGATTGTGACTGTTCATATGAGCACCATGAGGATCTTGAAGTACATGGGTTCATACGACCCCTAGCCCCGGGTTAAGCGGAATTAGACACAAGTTACGAAACGTAGCGCCATAGATCTTGCACGCTACGTTCGTATTTTGCTATCAGCATGATATGTATCGCCAAATTTGAGAAACTTTGAGTGGGAGGCGCTTGGTGGAATAGCCCTGTTTTATGGCTTCGCAACAATGTTTTGTGACGTTGATTAAAATCATCACATTTAACACAGGATCTAGCAAATGCTACTAAGCGAGATATGTATACGCCATATGCAGGTCCCACTGGAATATTACTATCCATAAAGTGGGATAGTTTACGATGTCGAAATTATAATCATCTCTTTTGTCATAAAGTCGACGAGAGAGAATGCCCGCTTCATTTTTATAGAGATAGAGATCTAAATGAGATGTGCCTGTAGGGCTATCTGTAGTTTCCTTCAAATCCAGTGAAGGTGGATATATATCCTTGACTGCGTCATTTATATAGCGATTATCCACAGCGAGAAGATCGTCTATATAGCGTTTGGTGAATGAGAAGGAACGGGCTTTGAATGGATCGGTTTTTGAAAGCGCCTGCATATAGTCATATCTATAAGAGAACAGATACAGGTCAGCCAACAGGGGTGCACAATTAGTACCCATTGGAATACCTATATGCTGCTGATATATTGTGTTGCCAAATTTCACATAGATATTTGTAATGAGAAATTC
>JAVTVY010017106.1:0-59900 GCA_036873755.1 Hanleya hanleyi | reverse complement strand
AAGGTAGACCAGCAACCGGATGCCGCATAATTTGACCTGATTGAGAGGGTTCTTGATAACGCAACTCAGAGACAGGCAAAAAATTTGACATATCATAGGTACCTGTATACATACCATACTGCCGTTGTTGCGGGAACCTTAATCTCTGGTGGCCCAGAAGGCTCGTAGATACAAACGTCTCGGCAGGGGGACGAGGAAGGCCACCAGAGTAACCGGAAGCGGGTTGGGAAAATTCAGACAAACCGGAAGCAACAGTTAAAGGCGTAACTGAGCGACCGGGAAGTCCAGGCCTCGACAGCGTCGAGGAAGGTATTTTCCCAACCCCGGACCCAAATGAAAACTTAACATTAGGCCTCTCACTAGTGCTGCCTAAGTTTTCGTAGTCATAAGATGACTCCGATCGAGAGATCGGAATCCCCTGGCTTTCCCACGCTAAGCCTGGGTCCGTCACCGATTTCCCTTCATCGTCGTATCCAGGCGTCCGCTCAATTGGAATCTCCACATCCACAGTCGTCGTAGTACCAGATTCCATATCTTCGATTACTCCTTCCACCTGTACCAACCGGGTCGATCCCTTACCTGATTGACCCCTCGCCTGGTCTGAAATGGAAGAATCGTGAGCGGGGGGGGGGCGTTTGTTTACCTTTATTTACGTTCAATAGGCTGACTAGAGAAGACCCAGCTACAGAACTAACAAGCCCCCTAGACTCCTCGCCTACGCTAGTACGAGGAGACTGTGCTACATATGTCTCGTTGGCGAGATCGGTAGGCCTAACGACATTATTTCCCTCGTTAGCTGCCAGAGAACCGGCTAGATACACCTGGAATATGCCGGGTGCCCACACAATACACTCTTCACAGGCCGTGTCCCATGTACAGATTCTTCCCTGGCGGCATGGCGGACACGTTGAGTGAAGGTCATAACTAGGCTTGTCACCTCCACAAGACATGCATGACATTTGAGACATATTTTGAGCCATTTTTACGCTGATAACTTCCCAAAGGACTTCTTGCAGGAAATCAGACGTCTGAGGTAATCCAACTGTGAGTAGTTTCGCTAGAAAAGGCACTTTTTCACGGAGTTGACAATGTTTACTTCCAGCCCTACGAAGCAGTAGAACAAGAAGGAAGTAGAATTGTGGGTAGCTATGCTATCAGGTGACTAGCAGGGGAGATAACTGTGTCATTTAAATTCTTACTGTGGTATTTCATGTAGACAAGAAATGCAAAGAGTGGAAGTGAGGTAAGTTTTCAGCGCAAATAACAAAAAGGTTTTGATCAGTACATGTATATACGAAAAATCTATACTCTGTTGACTTAAGGTTTCCAGTTTCATTAGACAAACAATTCAAACAGTATACTCACACGTGTACCTTTAACAATCAGGCCTGTGTATATATAGTTTTTATTTGCCTTCTAATTAATTTTCCAGTTTTATTATACAGACACAGGGATACAATTCAAACTGCATACACCATACTGTACATGTATCTTTAGAAATCAACAGCCATTGATGTTTACTGGCTGAGTGGTTCGCTACACTGTAACTCCCATTACTCAAACGTGTACCTCATAAGATGGAATATGTCTGCTCCAATATTCTAAAGCCCGGTGCACACTGGAGCTATCCGCTTAGCCAAAGTTCATTCGTGCACGATGGCGTAAGCAGATACATGTAGTTTTATTTCGTGTGTGGGCAACTTTATGAAACTTTTTAGTCATTCGTGCCCTGAAGGAAAATATCCAACGTGTTTGCTAATTTTGACATAGATGTATCCAGAAAGGTTTTGCTACCGGTATGAAAGGAAAATATTTTTTTCTCAAAACAAAACATGCCACAAATTAATTCTTTACTGTGTAGAAATGTTACAAAATACTTATGTTAATATCTTTTCAACTTAGAAATAACCGCTGATATCATAACTTCTGAGTCCAATACACATCGTCAAACATTCGTTGCTGGCCGTGCATTATGCATTACATAATTTAAATGACATTGCGTTGACCCCATTCTAGTAGGCAATGATCGCTGCGCTATGGTGGTTTTCGCCTGGTCTATCTACAGCAATCAAAAACTTGAGAACAACGAATGTGTGGGGAATGCGCTATATATCGGTAGCAACAACAATGGCATGTTTGAGAGAACAGGATTACGGGAGAATAGAAAAATATCCACCGTGGAACCGATTAAAGCACTGAAATTGTAATAAAGCACTGAAATTGTATTTTTGTCGACCTACCAACTTCACCGGAATGGAATGCCCACTTGTATTATTGCCGACAGAATTTATGGGACTTGTTTCGCACATTTTCTGACTGACGCATACACAATGATGCATTATTCCATTTTTTTTTTTTGTCAGACAAATTTGATCGGTAATTAACGATCATCGACTGTTATCGAGAGAATATTATTTTATTTGTTTATTATACCGATGATTCACCTTGTTTGGATAACATTCTTTCCCCAAAAGTTGTTGTTCCCTGCTGACCAGCTGCCCTCTGTACAGAAGAGTCTACATTAATTGCAAAACACTTATAAACATTCTGTGACACTGACAGAACTTCTCCATCCAAGCCCATGAAAACCCGCCACACACAAGATTTATCACCAGTGACAGCAGAGTACACTTCATAGGACTTCTCTCTGTGTCCTCTGGATCATTTGTATTTGTAAAACTACATGTAGCTGGTTCAATCAAATTTATTATTGGGCACTTTTGGCAAAGCCAGTCGCTGTCCATCCTTAGCCATCCATGCAAATATCAGGCCGTCCAAAATCCCCCGAAATTTACGTCAGGCTGTCCATTGGACGGCTGGACAGTTGTCTGGTTAAGCCTGATGCATGGAAGAAATCTTACAGTGTGTGCTGAACGAAAGCTATGTGCCTACGCCTTTTTGTTAGAGCCCATATGTGAACCGGCTGCGTGGTCACATGACATAACAAAATGATTATTATCCCCTTACCACACTGTTTTATTTCGGAGAATACAAGCTTAATACGAAGCTGCACATCTGAAAACCCCTCGGCTCTCAGGTAACTCTTTTACGGCTTGACTAATTTAAGACAGTCATGTCTAGCTAATCATGATCAGTGCTACAGATCCACAGCAGGGCTCGTTTTTCATCAAATTTAACCAGAATCCAAATGGATTCCCGTAATTTAGTCACACGGGAATCCATGGGAATCCAATTTTATCGTCGTGGATTACAAGAATGCCATGACGCATTGCAACCAATTTGTCGCAGTTCTTTCGACAAATTTTACAAATTGCACGGATCATCTTTGCCAGATTCGTGATTCTCAAATTCAAATGTCTCTTTAATATCTTTTGGCCATAATTCACAGGAATAAACTGAAATCGGCTTTCCTTTCTCAGAAAGTTAGTCCTTCTCCGCGCTTAGGGAGGGTGTCATAATTCCGAAAGCCGAACTCGTTCGCACCGATACGCTAATCCGTTCAAGCGGTAACGACTAAATCAAGAACATGCGTTCAAGTGTACACGAGGAAGCGTTTCGTCCGTAACGCCCGTTCGTTACTGTGTGAACACCCGTTCAAGAAATTTTATGAGCGAACGACTGTTCCAAATGCAAGAATTAGTCCCGAAGGCGTTCCCGAATGATTAATCTTCTATGTACACATAATTCAAGTATTCATTGAGAGGCTCGAGTTGACCTTCGTTTTGTAATTTGTTTATTTAAACGTATTACCACGTTCATAGGAAACAGCAAAAGACTGCGACGGATGTCGAATAAAATCCAACCGTAACAAATATAACGGGCGAATTTGTTTTTCCATAAATGAATCTGAAAATTTGCCCCAAAATATGGTTGCCGTCTCGGAATGATACAATTTTTCTCCCGGCAAAACTCGCAGGTGACGGTTAAATTATGTACACGTTGTTCAGATCTAACCATATTGAAACATGAACGTGATCAATCGTGAAATAGCGACAGAGGCAGTGGCGTCTTGTTCTTAATTACGAGTCCCAATAGGCTTATGCCGAATCATAATTGAATATATTTAAAGGATAACTTTACTTTTTTAAATCACTGGTTCGACCAATTTGTATCGGCTCTTGTTCATATCTGGCTGCATGTCTTCAAAACGTCTGAATGTCGGTCTAATCCAATGTTTATGGATTAACTTGATATGATCGCAAACTCATACGTGGACCGATATTCCTGCATTGCAAGGTTTGTATTCCTCAATATTTTCTTATCAAAGATATATGTTTTCCACTCCGAACTTACAATGTTCTGCGTTTTGATCTTGAGAACGTATATTCCCGATCACGATACGTGTGGTCTCTTCGTTCAACGTGCACGTTTTCTTCTCCATGTCTGCTAATATCGGATGATTAAGTACATACACAAGAGTGGACAAGAGTAGTTTTACGTTTGACCGACTAGATGTTCGGCAGACAAACAGAAATTCCGGAAACATCTTCCTCGATCTGCTCTGTCGAGAATCATATACCGAAAGATTTTGGCAAAAATAAACTGACGGGGGTGCAGAAAACGAGGGATGAATGTCGTTACTTGGGTATAACTTCCATATTTACGTTAATGAAATATATACTCATGTAGTTTTTGATGTGGGTAATTATTTTGTTAATGTCATCTTCACGCTCCGCTCACTGACGAGGTGTTCATTGAAAATTCAAAGTTATTATGGAAATCATGATATCCTCTACGGAGCCGACAGCCTGTAAGTCGGTGGAGCTGTCACTCCGTCAGCCAACAAAGCTGTGGCTCCGCCAGTTTTTATACGCCCGCCAAAAGGCGGATGTATTATGTGATGGCGGTTTCCGTCCGTGTGTCCGTCTGTCGTGTCCGGTCTATATCTGGGACAGTTTTCTATCTACAGTTCTAATTTTTGGTGAGTAGATACCCTACGGGGAGACGATGTGTCGTGTACCAAAATGAAGCTCAAGGTCAGAGGTCAAAGGTCACTGGCATAAAAAACAGGAAATCACTGACGTGTTCGTGTCCGGGCTATATCTGTGAACGTTTTCTATCCACAGTTGCAATTTTTTGTGAGTGGATACACTAGGTGGAGACGATGTGTCGCGTACCAAAATTGAGGTCGCGGTCAGAGGTCAAAGGTCACTGTTGGCTAAAATCAGGAAATCATTGATCGTTGACAGTTTTCTATCTACAGTTCTAATTTTTGGTGAGTGGATGCCCTAGGGGGGACGATATTTTGCATACCAAATGTAGGTCGAGGTCAGAGGTCAAAGGTCAATGTGACCGAAAAATCAGGAAATCTTTCAAAATTTCAAAAAATTTGTGGGTGGATTCAGTAGGGGGAAATGAAGTGTCTCATACCAAAATATAGGTCAAGTTCGAAGGTCAAAGGTCACTGTATCCCCAAAATCAGGAAATTATTAAACATAACATTTCTTTGTGTCAGTAAATACATTAAACAACCTTGAAATTTGGACCAATATAATCCCAGATATTAGGGCGTATATTGAAGCCCCTTGGGCTCTTGTTTCCATTCACCAGTCTACGGCATTTTGTCCGTAATCGTATCATTACTTGGGTATAGTTTCCATATTTATGTCAAAGAAATACATATTCTTGTTTAGTATACGACGTATTTTGTTAATGTTATTACCTTCGTCCTCTGACAATGTGTCCATCGCAAATTAACATATCTCTCGAATCTTAGGATGATGGGTGTCCCGTTCTCACTCAGTTTCCATCGTGAAAGTTGTAGGGTTATTTTGTTCTCACTCATTTTCCATCATGGGAGTTATTTGTTTGTATCCATTTTAATTTCACCCAATTACATTATGGGACCTGATGTTTATAAAACCACTTCTGCTAGGACATGTAAGTCACGTAGACACCCTTCCTTCTTCCGACGGAGAAAACAGGAGCGCATGGTAAATGAAAAAAATTAATTTGGGAGTTCGTTCATTTGTGATAAAATTGAACTATAATATGTATGAAGCCTATACATTCTTTTTTTGTCCAGTCTGTCTGTTTTTCAGATATGGCATGCATGAGATGAAGAAACGGCATCTGAAGCAAGCGATATTTTGCGCCCATCTCCGGTATTTAACTATCACTTTATTGCATGTTGATCTTTTCGCCATACCAGTATACTTTTAATTGTTCATTACATGCATGTGCATTAAATTTAACTTTTTGTTTTCAATCTTTTTATTGTTTTTTTTTTCTCCAACTCTGATGCAACCACAATATGCATTAACGGAGTACATTATTTCTTGTTCAGTCTGACTGTTTTTCAGATCTGTCGTGAATGAGATGAAGAAACAGCATCTGAAGTCCGTGATATTTTGCGCCCATCTCTGGTACTTATCCATCAATTTATTGCATTCTGATATTTTCCCTATACCAATATACTTTTAATTGTTTATTACATACATGTACTTAAATTGAACTTTTCAACCTTTTCATTCTTTTTCCCTCAACTCGGATGGAACCACAGTATATCCATTAGGACTTGTAGGTCTCCTGCGATTTAAAAAAAAGAAAGAATTTGTGTACACATCACTTTTCCCGATCAAGTTTAGCCTTTCATGGGTCACCAATGCTTCAAATATTCGTTAATAGTCACAATCAGAAGCAAATTACCAAGGAGGCGTTTTGGCAGACAACTGCAAGAAAATGTGGCGAAGGCAGAATTCACAGTTATTATAGAATCCACGATATCCTCTATGGAGCCGACAGCCTGGACGTCAATGGAGCGGCGACTCCGTCATTCAACAAAGCTGTAGCTCCGCCAGCCTGTTCCCTTCCTCTGTCTACTGCATTTTGTCCGTAATCATCAATGGCATTAATTAAATGTGAGCTAACTGTTCTTGTATTCTCTTCAGCCAAACGTCTCTCAATTGTTTTCTCTTTATTTCTAACAGGTACAATGATGTCAGGGTGGAGTGACAATGAAATATCTGTCCAACATTTCGGCCATGGTATTGATGCGATCACATGCATTTCTGGAATTCATGTATCATCAGATGATCTTTGAATATGTTCTCTTAACTGAGAAGGTCCATAATTCCTTTCATTGAGAATTAGTTACCCTGATACAATCTTCGTGGCTTAGCTGGTATATTTTATAGGGGACTGTACGGCTACGATATGCAGCATATATGAATACGGTTCGCAACGTGGGTACAATATATTCAATATTTATATGCAAGCGTCTAGTCCGTCATTCAATATTCAGCCATAGTAAACCATTGAAGAATTTCCGCGTCCATGATCCAAATTCATATAATTGCATTAGCATCAAATTAAAGGAATAAATAATAGTATACATAAAACTAGCCGTCAACAGTTCTCAATGATGCCGACAAGACATCATGATGTTCCAAAAATATCAAATCCGTATGGCTTTAAATTCTCAATTCATATGATTTTCATATGGATTCCCTGTTTCAATATCGGTAAATCTCGCAGTTGATTATAGGGACACAGATATTGTTTAAATGTTGAGTATTTCATCCTAAGGGATTAATAAGCCAAATGTGGGCGCTTTTAGGCAGATGGGCCTGCTTATGCACGAGAACTGCATGGTTTACGTGCGAATTTTTGTTACCTGCGCGAAATCTGAATTCATTGGAAATTGAACAATTCATTGTTATGGGAAGGTAGGCCTAGGTCATTTCACTGCACAATTTCAATTAAGAGTCGATCAGTAGTCATCCTTGAAGAACTCCAACGTACGCATTTGAAATATCGGAATAATGTTCATCAAAATCCACACATAGTGACAAGATTGTCAGTCTATTGGACACGTGCTTTAGTTTCTTGTTTTACAGAATTTGCAGCATCAGCAAGTCAGATATTTCTATCGTCACACACTTGATTCAATGAAATGATTTCTCAATGGAATTGGTCGTGAAATAAAACCTGGTGGCCGAATAGCTTAGACTGGAGAAATCCAGCCTGATAAGATGTTATTTATTGCGGTAAGGCTCTGTAGACGGCACACAGAGCCGCATACTTGTATCCAGTTTCTCTCTAAAATAATTAGATTGAAATTCAATCTATCAGACTGAAATTAGTGACCAATCTTTTATCGAATTGAAAATATTCAATCTAATAGATTGAAAACTATAAAATGAATCTGTTATAGACAGAAAATTTAATCTACTAGATTGAAATTTTCAATCTAATAGATGGAATATTCAATCGAATAGATTGGTCACTAATTCCAATCGGATAGATTGAATTTTCAGCCTAATTAGTTTAGAGAGTTGGAAATATAAATCCCGGAGTTGGATACTCCGCTTCAACCGAGAAATCAGTTTATGAAATACACAGCATCAGTTTACATTCAGATGTGGCTTTTAATAAACGTCAAATTTATGTGGAAGACAGAAGTTCACAACACGAAAGGAAAAAGGGCTACGAGACACATTTGGGATGAAGATCAGAATGTTTTTTGTTAAATTAGTTTTAACCCCAAAACTTCAGATGACTTATAGCTCATATATTGTTAGAAATATAGCAGTGAAAAGAGACCAGTCTTGGTTTTTGTGGGCAACAAGGTACGTCGTGTATTATCATGTAAATCGGACCCACAATTTTTCTATAAATACAAATCAGTGCAGAAATATACATGCCTTTAACATTGAAGATATGATGTCGAGATGTCGGGTCCGGAGTACAATTTGTTAAACTATAACTTTTTTTTTCTTTTTTATTTTTGATAGGCATTTAGATGTTGGCGTATATAACAAACACAATTCTAACTTCTTTATTGCTGTGGAGCTGACGTTCGTTGGAGATACTTCCAACTTTTTCAAGGCTATAATGTACTATAACTATAACTCTTTCAGAACTATGAAATAACTGTTTTATCTCCTCCTACATCTTAGTAATATTACTGATGCTCGAGTAACAACAGAATGAAGTGAAAAAATAAATATTTGTATGGCGGACAATCAAGATCCATGACACGACGTTTTTCACTCTCGTGGAATCAGACTATATATATTTCCTCCAGTCACGACGTACCGTGAACGCTTGCAGACAATACCAACTCGTAATATGGGAATTGTCTTATTGGTGACTCTTGACGTCAAATTTATCTCTGTATCTCTCTCCCCCCTTCTCTCTCATAATATACTACAATAGTCTAGTCCGGCATTCAATGTTCAGCCGTCGTCCATGAAAGAATTTCCGAGTTCATAATCCAAAAATCTAATTCATATAACAGCATTAGCACCATATTCAAAGAACTTTTTGAACTCGTTCAGAAAACTTGTGATATGTCCGATATCTGGGATGAGGTTCTATATTCAATGACCAGCTGCTTTTGTTTTCCCCTTAGTACAACTGGATGAGCATAATGATTGACTATTGACCCATCACTGACGATATATTTTATCGATGAAAGAGCAGACGCATATTTTATTGTTTTAAAATTATATTTCTCATTTGACTGTCGAGTTTTTGGGGTCAGGGTCGTGGGGTTTGAGTACTGGCCGACGGGTGTGATGATGGAGCCAAGGCTCCGTGGGCTGACGGAGGCCAATCTCCATAGATTTACGAAGTCACGTCTCCGTGGACTGATGTAATTAAGATTGTTGTTGATTTACTCTCAATATCCATTGCTGTCTTCGTATGGTACCGTGCCCGGTATGACAGAAAGAATCCAGTCTCGTCACCTGTTCCTGCTTGACCACCCACGATGATTTATTTATTACCTTAATTCGTTGGCAGTAGTTGGACGAATGCATGCAGTTAGTCAAAGAATTCAGAAAAAACGTGTGAAAAGATTAGTGAACACAGAGCTTTCGCTATGCCATGCACTAACATAATTTCGGAAATACTGAAACTGTAAATTGTAGTTTACATGCCGAGAGAACGTAAATTTCAAAGATTTCAACTAAAAAAGATTCCAACAGAAGACAATTCGAGTAACAAATAGGACAAAGACAACATTAAAAAAAGGTTTTTTCGGGAGTATCTGAAATATAAAATTAACATGAAATTAATTCAACACTATTCCTAAATATTTACATTTAATACTAAAAATTTGTCTAATGTGATAACAAACGAGAAGGATGTAAGATAATTTTATCGATAGCACAGAAAAATATGTTAATATAATATAAATTTTGATAACAATATTAAATAACTTTTTTTTCCTCATATCTCCCAAACTTATCAACCTTTTTACAGTCGCCTTCATAACAGATCATGTTGTGGAACGCAAATAGAATACAGATCTAGAGTGAATGGAAGAAATTCTTGCATGAAGCCATCACTTTTTGCACGAGAAAACCGGAATGTGAAATTGAAGACCGAAGATTTCCCTGCTGTTCTTGTTGCTTTGACAGCACACGGACCTCGGAGGAAGCATTTGTTCGTGAAGACGTGAAAGATTTCATTCGAATTTAGAGCTTATAAAATTATTTTTACATTCATACGGCTAAAATTATATATAATAAAAAATATGAAAACAAAAACTCATCTTCCATATTCAGTTTTGACACCTCTTCCACAAAGAAATCTCGGAAATATCGACCCTTGTGTGCGATACCGGTACGCCGATACTGCGATACCGTAGTCGATTTCAAACCGGCTCGTTCCCAGTCGCAAATTATTTTCAGATCGCGTCAAGCATATAAATTTTAAACCATGGACGTTAATAAATAAAGAAAAACAACGTAACAACCTTTCAAGGTTTTAATAACACCAAACAGCAACATTTTACGACAATTTATTGACTACTGGCTACAATTTTACAAGTAAATAATCTACGTATTTTACTGCAAAGGAATATACAGCCGCGAGCTATTATCGCAAGTATAATGATACGACCCGGAAAGTTTACATTTGCTGATAAGGGCAGGTCGCCGGCAGGGCATTATTGATTCGGGAACGCTGCAGATTGAACTGACTCTATCGCTCACGACAGGGGATAACCGTTCTGTACGTTACGCCGTTACGTACCGAACTGACGACCGTACTGGAAGGTACACCGTACCGTTCGGACTGACAGAGAGCAGGAACACTGAACCGTTCCGACGGACACGCGAATTGCTGAACGTACCGTTCGGAATTATGACACCCTCCCTTAGTATGGCAGGGTGAAGTTGCCACTCAGTGGGAATTATCTGATTCCGTCATGACATTCATAACTCCCGGGATGTGCCTGGCCAACACTGATATGTTGTTGTCCCAACACAGATCGAAAAAGATTTCCGCTTGGCTTCGTAATTGCGGAGATCTCGTCCCTCCCTGCTTGTTGATATAGGACATGACTGATGTGTTGTCCGTTGCTATCAGCAGGTTCTTGTCGGTCAATACGCTCACCCACGTACGGGTGTCACATGTGGTACTTTATACCTAGACTGTGCAGGAATAGTGCCACTGGTGTAAACACCCAAGGGAAGTAGAAAGGCTGAACGGAAGTACTTTAAGTTGGAAGCATCGTTTGCCGACCATGTATCTTAAGTACTTCCTGTCCTCTGGATGTATCGGGATATGAAGGTATGCATCCCTTAAATCCAGAGAAGTCAACCATTCCCCTTGCTTGAGTACCGACCGGATGGACCGGATGGACCCCATGCGGAACTGTGGCGGTGGAGTGAGATATAGTCCTTGTTGAGGCGCTTGAGGCTGATAAGCATGTGCGTCTCGGATGTGTCTTTCTTGGGGACCAGCGAATAGAACCCGGGTGTTTTGTCTCAAACCAGAAACTCTGTAACAGACGTCTTCTCTATCAGTGAGTGAGTGAGTGAATATGATTTAACGTCGCTTCCAACTATATTTCAGTCATATCACGACGTTGGGTCCTATTCCTTTTCACACCCGGGAACCACACGGGTGGGGTCCTATTCCTTTTCACACCCGGGAACCCCACAGGTGCCTCAGTCGCCTCTGAGGAGCTGAGGCCTATTCTTACCATGACCTGCGGTGTGCACAACGACATCCCAGGTCAATCTCCAGAAGCCCCACGGGGCCCTTCTCTATCAGCTTGTCCACAGAGGATTGTATTGCTGATAGGTGAACCGCTCATATGGGAATACGAGATGGAAGGGGAGTTGCAGCCAACAGCGGAATCATGTCGAACGACAGGCGATAGCCATATCTGAGAGTTCGAATGACCCACGATTCCGCCCCGATAATTGTCCAGTTTAGCCAAACAACTGAAGACTTCTCCCTACTGGAAGGTCTTGTTGTGGCGAGACTGGAAACATGTTTCGGTGTTCCTGCCATACCGGAAGCCACCCAATATGGCCCAAAACATCAGGTATCCTGCTTTGGCTGCTTACCTCTCCCCTTGCCCCCCCCCCCCCTTCTTTTCCCCCCAGTTAGAAAACTTGGGATCAATAGAAGCGAGAGTTTGGTCTTGCTGTTGTCCAGAAGAACCCTTAGTACATGTAGCCTTGGAACTGGAAGACGGGTTTTCCTTAGATTTCTTCGCCTTTCGACCCGACCTGGAAGTCGCCGGTCTCTTGGTCGAAGCACCGAAAAAGCCACTAACCTGTCATGCTCATTATGAGTCATTTCAGGACAGACAGCATAACCAAACAGTAAAGAATAAGCTGTTGACGTCTCTAACAGGCTTCTCTTTACAGCTTCCGGTGTGTACTCATGCATTAGAGCAATGTTGGCCTTTCTCCATAAATACACAAGCATAGAAGACATGAAGGCATTGTGCACCAACAAGTCTTCAACAGCACCGAAAGCTATCTTATAGTCAAGAATGAGGTTAATTCCCTCCTGTAACTTTTGGCCACAATCTCCACAAACAATGACAAATGGGAATTATTTCAATTTGTTTGCAAGCAAAGTTTAATTACTTGTCACACGTTGCTTGAAAAAGGACACATAAATTTACATGTAGTTGACAATTTCATATCTGCCATTAGTTTTCCACAAACTGTCAGGTTGTCCACCGATTTTAACCAAGAAAGTATCATCTTCCACGAGCTAGCCATTTAGTCACACTGTCTTGTTGTATAGGTATGAGTACATAGATATTAGTGAGATCTGATTATTCCAAGGAACACCTTGATACCCTAACCATATTTGGAAGAATGCATGATCATCATTAAAAAGAGGTATCAAAGTTATACTCCAGCTAAATGTGCAAGTATTTTGCAAGCCCTCCCATGGCATCAGGAATGGTAGTAGGAATCAATCCTACACTACACTGAGTTGGTGAATAGGATTAAATGTCAGTTTCAACTATATTTCAGAAATATCACAATGTTTGTGTCCTATTCTTTTTCACATCCGGGAACCCCACACTACAGGTAGGGTCCCATTCCTTTTTACACCCGCGAGCCCACAGATGGGGTCCTACGTGTACTCCTTTTCACACCTGTGAACCCCAGGGTTCTCCATTTCTTTGAGAACACCTGTACAATGATATCCAAACAGGTGTATGTGGTTGTTAACCGCCGAGCGCAGCGAGGCGTTTCCCATTAGGCCGGGGGCCTGGGGGTCGCCCCCAGCCGCCAGAAACCCTAGATGCTCTGTGGTGCAATCTGAGCCATTTTGGGGCATTTTGGGATGAAAATTCTAAGTTCCTAGCACAGGGTATTTTTATATAGTATTCAGCAATTAAGCTACCCCATGATCCCAGTCACCCCATTTAGCCCATGAAGCCAGATTCCCATCAAGCTTACATAACAATATCAAACAGGTGGATTCAACAAAAAATCAACACTAAGTAAGAACTTGGTAGATTTTGAAGTTAAAGCTAAACGAATAGGCATATGCTGTGTGAAGAACTTTAGCATGGCCTAAACTGTTCTGAAATGTGGATTTAACATCATGCCAAATCTACATAAAATCTTTGAAGGGGGGGGGGATTATCTTTACAGGGGGGGGGGGAGATTATCTTTACGCTCATAATTGTATCAGGATAATTGCGAAAATAGGTTCAGTTAAAGTTTATTTCAGTTAAAGTTTATTTCATCAATATTCGGCGGCACTGTACTGACAGCATCGCCATCCCCGTCAAAAGATCGTCTTTTATTTCGTTTGAAGGCTTCGCTCAAACTCAGTTGTCAACGTTTCATTTAGAAAATTCCCCCTCAATCATTCATTCTGTTTTGTCTACGACTGAAACACGAAGCCGCATCCCAATGTACGACGCTTTTGATTGGCTCATCTATTCTATTAAACCAATGAACAGGATTATAACATCGCAAAACCGGAAACAGGCCATGTTACGCAGTGTATAGATTCCGTTACCATAAGATTACAAGACGACACATTTGACATTTTCCGATAAATATGTCCTTTTATGATCTTTATTTCTCATATTCTGCTCCAAGCATGACGAAATTTAAACACACGAAGTCGGATTACATTATATATTGCTTGCACTACAACCAAATTGAAATATAGCTTTAGTTTATTTTTCCTGGATGCTAAAAACACCCGGCGGCACAACCTCCGACAGGTGTACGTATACCGCCGGCCGCCGGCTCTTATGGAGAACCCTGGAACCCCACTGGTTCACCAGTTAGTCATCCTTTATGACAGGTTGTCTGAGAAGTTGAGACATATTCTTACCATTACAACACATATAAGGGAAGTGGGAAGAGGTGCCGATCGACATACGGACTGCGTCACATGACTTCACATGACTTCACATGACACAACCACATCCCAGGTCAAGGGTGGGAGCCCCATGGGCTCCTACACTACACTACAATCGATGAATTGGGGGAACCAATGCTATATAATTCCAAGGTAGACAGTTGCTAAATTTGATGTGCGAGAATGCAGTAAAATCATGGGAAGTAATTAATTCATACAAAGATTCCTAGAACTTTTACACAGCCAAATCATCTGTGCAATGCAGATCTTGTTAGAACTGAGAAACAATTCCCAGGACTGAGGTCATCCGCTGACTGTATCATTGCTAATCTGAAGTTGTCAACTGGATTGATCCAGTGTAACAGGGTTGAGCAGAAAAAAATCATGTCTATAGCAACTGCATTCCCAGGACACTTTTGTCTAAACTGACTATTCTGCACAACGTTGTGGCATACTCACAGGTATGGGACACAGTGCCCCAGTGGCATACTCATAGAGCTGTGTTGGAGTGGCCCAGTGGCAGCTTTATTAAACCCCATGCACAGGAGAGCTATCCCATATGTAACGGCCTCAATTGCCTGTTGGCTCAGGGTCTAGCTCTTGTGTGGGGGAGTTTTTGTTTGATAATTCTGCCTCGTGAGGCGAAACTCTCATCGTGTGTGGTGAACGTAAGCTAGCAGTTCAGCCACTTTAGTAGACTGGTCAATGAAACGCATCTTATTTTCACGTGATAAACAAATACCACTATTCAAAATGGCTATTTTTACGTGAGCCTGGTGACACATGAAAGATCACATGATCTTGAAGGTGTTCTGCTGGGAACTGAAATCAATTTGGTGAGCCTTTTGCTCGCCATGCGCGCTGAAACCACACGAGAGCTAGCCCCTGAGCTAACAGGCAATTTAGGTCGTTTGCTCAGGGGATAGCTCTCATGTGCGCCAGGCTTTAGAGTACCCCGGAGAGACCGAGTGCCCGAGTCAGGCCTTGCTTTTCGTCGGATTTCACCAGAATCCAAATGGATTCCCGCAGCTTTTTGTTGCAGGAATCTGCCAGAATCCATTTTTGGATTCCTGCAGATTTCCACTGCGAGAATCCAATATTTATAATAATGTCTATGTCTATGTAAACTTTATATGTCTATGAATAAATCTCTATGCGAACTGACTATGTCTTCGTGTATTTTTGAAAAATCTCTGTTCAAGCTGACTGTCTGTGTTTGTTTTGGTTCAGTTACTGAATTTGAAGGCAATTTTTTCCGGTATAAAAATGAAAAAATTGACAAAAAAATGTATCATGGACAGATGCTATCTCAGACACTAATTGTATCTCTCACCGCAAATATCTTAGTAAAAGCAGGAACCCATTCTAAAATAAACAGCCCTGTCTGCCAACGTACATTTAAATATTATGAAACATTATTCCTAAAAAGTAAGACTGCAATCAAATAATGCAACTGTTTAATATAATAACAAATGACTCCTTAATTTTGTTGGGCCAATTTTGAAAATGTGTTAAACTTATCGGCTTCCCTTTTGACATCATGAGTGGCGAGTGTGACATTTTTTTTGTCAGGCAAAGCCCCACGCATAGGTACGGCGACCCAGTATAGTGGTGATTTAAATTGCCATTATCGCCTCTGCACGGAGAGTGGGAATTTCCTGTTTGCTGATCCACTGACATTCAGACTCTGCATATAATCCGGAATGGATCAGAATGCAACACAACAATAGCAATGAATAAATGAAATTGATTGTTTTATTTATCACAATACCGCGATTCACTCAATATCGACTCGCTGTAAGTCAGTTGATAATTTCTTTTTCCAAATGCATTGATAATCACTGACAATCATTTCTGACGATATTATGAGTCAATCCTATTTCGCCGAATATGACTCATGATTTTTAAATTGCTCTTGCATGTCAAAGTGAGGTCGGATGTTTTTCGCTGGAATCGACAGGGCATCTGGCGAGTCGACAAAGGTGATGTTGAACCAATACTTTATGAATGAAACTCTTACAAAATTGATGGCCGATGGCATTATTTTACAGGAGTATTTACGAGAATCGAATTTCCAGATTCCCGTGGAAAAACAAGCCCTGCAAGTGATATAGTCACAGTCTCAGTGGCATATTCACAAGAGTTGTGATGGAGAGCCTGGCATGGTGGCATACAGAGCTGTGGCGAAGTGCTCTGGTGGCATACTCAGAGCTGTGATCATGCAGGTGCCCTAGTGGCAATCTCACATAGCTGTGACCAGTGCTCTGTTGCCATACATGTACTCACACAGGTGTGGTGGAGTGCCCCAGTCGCGTTTTCACAGAACTTTACCCGAGTGCCCCAGTGGCATACTCACAGATCTGTGACCGAGGATCCGGAGGCATACTTGTACTCAAAAAGCTTTGATGGAGTGCCCCAGTAACACACAAAGCTGTGGCAGTGTCCCAGAGGCATATTCACAGAGCAGTTTTGGAGTGCCCCAGTGGCATACACTCACAGAGCTATGATGGAGTGCCTCATGCAGTAAAATACGATGCATGCAATGATGTTGTTTTGTTATTTTCTGGTATGTAGTGCGCATTGTATGCTAGAGAAACAGAGCTGTGACTGATTGCTCTGGTAGCATATATACACACTGAGCTGTGACCAAGTGCACCGGGAGGGGGGGGGGGGGCTTTGAGTGTCATATTATACTCACATTCACAGGGCTGTGACCAAGTGCCACACTGGCCTATAGTCATAAAGCTAGTACATGTACATAATCCAGATTTTTGTTTTCAAAAGATATGAAAACACTGAACTGCGAGATAAACTTGATAAAAGTTATTTGCATTTGATCAGTGAATTCAATGTGACCATATTACCTGCAGCTACAATTTGTCTCAACAGAAATCGAGCTCTGGGGAACTGGTTACCATGGGAACAATTATATTCACTCCAATAAGGAAAGGTTTTCCACATTCTCCCATCTAATGTGGGGGAAATCCATTTCTGACAGGAATACACAAAATCAAATCAATGATGAGGAGCTTTTTCCACTCCATTATTGCATCTGCATTGCCTGAATCCGTAAGCTTAATCGTAGGTGGTGAGAATAGGTGAACTGACAAATTCGTTTTTCTGCATGGTCGATTAAGAGAAACGGCTTTAAATCTGTTAACGGATAAACAATGTAACTACAGATTACAGAAAAGGAAAATTATGTTCTCATTAAATTTTATTAACTTAACTATTATCTGTATCATCACAAAATATATTTGAACACATCAATACCCACATAGATAATGCACATCAAACGATTTGCAATAATACTATATCAATATTAAGACTTAACCCTAATGGAGAGAGAGAATTAAGGTTAATGTCGCGTTCAGCAATATTTCAGCTATATAGCGATGATCAAACAAAATTCTAAGTACTCAAGCCAATAACTTAGTAATCCAATGCATTAAAACATACACACATTAAAACTTATGCAACAAACCGATTTCTCTCAAATAACCCAAGATGCAATCCTCCCTCACCCAACTAAAAAGATCTTCCGAAGTAGTCGCTCGATAATAGCTTCTCTTACAATGTTAAAATCTATGCATAATTCCATAAGAATATGTTTCACCGGAAGATCTTCATGGCATGGAATACACCTTGAGACTGACTCATTTTTTTAGTAAATGTTCGTGAGTTAATCATACATGTATATGGCCGATTCTACATTGCCTGATCATGGGTTGATCGAAACGTTTCTGGCTGTTCAGATGAGTATAGCCTACAGGTTTTTTTTACCTCATGAAGGTATACATGTATCCATCACATCAACTGTTTCTGATATTTATAACAAATTCAGGCTTTCAAATAATGTCTTTCATTTCTAGTTTAACTTTTTGCCCCATGGTAAAGCCATACATGTACAACGTCACAGGGATTGAAATGTTAACCAAATACTTACTGGACATTTATCAAGAATGTAAACTGACTGAATAACTGCAGGACAGTGCCAAATTTCTGCTGGACAGGTCCTGCAAATAGATCTATAGCAATTTCGACCCCTGCAGGCTACAGATGACGCTGTAACCCCATTTACCTATAACCAAGTTCCAGAGATGGCGGAACAATCAATGGAATTATTTGGGGCAAAGTTTTTATGGATTCCCAGAGAGAAAGACCAATGAGATAACACTTTATTACAATAAAATGCAAATGGTGCCCCAAATGTTCATATACCCAAGTGCAGAACGTATAGCTCTAATCAGAAAGTAAGCTCATATTATCCACCCAGGAATCATCACACTCTTTTAAGATCGGAGGCATAGAATTGTGTTTTTGGTAAATGATGACCTCAATTTAACTTTTTATCAAAGGTCCCAGCAATTATTTTCAATTTAAATCTAGAATAATTGAATAGTTAATCACTTAAACTAATTGTAAGTGCCTTCTGTACATAACAGAAGTTCCTCGCACCACTGTACATCTCCTGATACATGTAGAAAAACCTTTTTTGAATAAGGCTATATATACTAGTGTCATTCTAATCAACAATGCTCACAGTCCATCACAAACAGTTCTTATGAATTAAACTGATGTGTTCGTCTCGAGTACATGGCTGTACAAAACTTGAGAGGTGTAGTATAGATACGATCCGTGGCCACTTTATTCCGGTGTATAGATTCCGGCATGCAGATACTGGTTCTGTAGTTTCCCAGGAGTCTGATGTAATACAGCATGCATCTATAAAGTGTGATGCACTCTCAATTAATTGAGTTCAAGTTTTATTTCTATATAAATATTACGACAAGAGGTTTCTATGACAAAAAACCAGGCGAATTAGGTTTATTTCTGAGTTCATATGATTGATATGTCCTGGGCAGCCTAGGAAATATTTTTGACCTATAATACCTGGTGTAAATATGGTATATCAATCACAAGGACGGACCATTAATGCTTACATTTACATGTATGTATGATGATTTTGGCAACTTCAGGTCGAAAATAGTCCAGTTATCATCGATTTAAAATATATCCTTGGCTGAAGAGATAGGAAACTTGAAAGCGATCCGGTTAACTCATTCAGTACCGAGCTTCATTTCTGGCCTCAGTACCAGTAGCTCCACAGCTGAGTCTCAATGCGTGCAGTGCACGAACATCCATCACAGAAACTGTCGACCAAAAGTTCATTTCAAAAATATTTTGTTTATGAAAGTGAATAAATTTTGAAACTTTATATCTCCATGAAATACACAAACATCAGAAATTGTGTTTGTGTTTATATTTTTATAATTATACATGAAATTATGCATGCAAATTTCATGAAAACATGTTTTTATCTGTTTGAAGAAATGCTTCAACAAAAAAAACATCGAAATTGTCATGGTCTGGTTTCAGATGTACGTAATCTCTGGCTGGTAAAATTTATAGCTGATTGTAGTATACATTCCCTGGATGATAATTTCCATAATTTATTTCATCCACATATTACTTATAAATTAAAGTTTTGATCTGGTAGAAATTTTCGTTGATAGTGATGATATTACGTGCAAAATAATGAAGTAGAAGTTTTTTTTTTTCTCGTCTGATTCAATCGCGTCCATGCTCCGTTTCCCTGAACCGATTTCAATGAATGACGTACCATTGTAAAGCCCATTCATTCAGCTTTCTTCTCGTAGTACATTCACTATCGGATGGCCAGTGAAACGAAAGATTTGATTGGATTGAAAAAGGATGTTTAGAAACGATCTTTCTGATAAGCCCGCTGCTTTGGGCAAGTGGATTGGATAAGAGCGTTCATGTGACGTACGGCCCCGTAGGCGAGCCAATCGGGTTGCGTCTTTCACCGCGGGTTTCGTTGGGAGAAATCAAAACAGAAAAGATGGAGCGAAATTATGACAAGTTGGTGTCGGACAATAGCAGAATATTTGGGAAATAAATTTACCAAACGTATACGATCGTAGGAATTCTCAACAATGGATATATACCTGTACCTTGACAGAAAATTTGACAGAAAATATCTCGTGAATTCGTCAGATTTCTCAAGGAATCGGATGCCACTTCAAGGTATTTGAACATTTGCAAATGTCGGCCAAAACTGCGCGATTTTCTCACAGATCTCTTCTCGGAATATAGTTTTATTTCATTATATTTTTCATTCAATACGAAAATGCTTTATATATAATCGGATAGATAGCGATCTTATGTTTCGATATATGTATGGTTTACGTGATATTTCTTCCTGAATAGACCAGGAAAACAAGAATTCCAACAGCCGTGTATACGGCCGACTTCATTTTGGAAATTTTCGTGATTTTATTTTTTATCTGCGTTTTCAAACAACGATCTTGAAATAATTTTTCTGTTAGTCAAATCCAAATTTCGGAAATTGTTACGAGAGAAAATAAGCTTCGTAAACATATAGGCCTTTAATTACATTTGACAATGCTTAGATATGAAAATTCTATTTTCCCACGACAGTTATGTTTTGCGCCATATGGCGTCGATGGGGTTGAGGAGGCCCAGATCTGTGACGCCAAATGGCGCTTACGGTACCGAATGAGTTAATGAACTGCAAATCAGACAGCTGGAACCATACATGATGTACATCAAAGCAGCTGCTATCAAGGAAGATAGTCAGCCCCCACAATCAGGATTCCTGCTGCAGCAAAATTTTTTGGTATTGAAATATAAGATTTCAATAAGGGGCAGTAGGCACCAGAGTTCAGATGGCTGTTGAGCTATCTTTAGCTAGCTGTCAAAGATATAGCACACACTGTTCACCAATCCAAACATTAAATGACTGTTACTGACCAACACACAGATGGCTACATGTACTTCAAATGTTAATGAAAACCTTGTTAAATATTCCTCATTTAACACAATGGCATAGCTGGTAACTATTTGAGGAGATTGGATAGCAAAAGGAACTTAAATAAAGCTGCAAGTTCAAGATTAGCAGGAACACATCTTGGAAGCATGTTTAATAAGTAGCCCCCACAATTAGAATTCTTGCCAACCGTACTACAGAAAGAAAAATTGTGGCATTGAAACATTCCCCATTTAACTGAATGTAAAAACTGTAGATGTAAAGTTACTTTTTCTGCATTGGCCTCAGCATTGCTGATAGCTGACTGCTGCACATGCCACATGGCTAAATGAGGAACTGAATAAGCCTGCAAAGCTTCATGAATATCCCTTATCATTATCCAGTCAAAACTTTAAGACAAGTTTATTATTTTACTGGGGTGACATTGGTGCATTGTAAGTAATAGTGATGATATTTTCTTGCAATCACCTACATATCGGAATAACTATCGGAATGACCAACTTCAACAGTTCAACTTGGAAAGCTTTCTGTCCGGTCTGCGAAGAAGTTGCGTAAAAATGACGCGCGATTCTCAGTGATCGGCGATATGAAGTTGTTATTTGCCTGACCAATTTTATTGCACATCAAGTGAGTGCACGACACTACAATTAAAGTATAAACAGTGTGTGACTGATGGATGAATGAATGGATCTTACAACATAGACCTACCATGCACCATGACCGCTCCGTAGCCTGCAAGTGTACAGGAACGAACCAAGCCATGTAAACTTGGCTATTCCGCTCCGCTGCTGCAGCAATCATGATCGCACGTGTCGTGCGAACCCGTTCTGGCACCCGCTCCCTTCTCCGGTGAACTAAAACTTTGTCGTATAGAAATGTAGTAAAACTACACACGGAATATGTAACAATGATACGAAGAGAACAAACCACAAGGTCAACTTACCTCCTAGCTGACCTCTCACTATTTTCGGACGATGTGATGGAAATTCTTGGTGCGATCCACAGGTGGGTCGGTCGTCTCTCTGGGGCCGACATCACAGAGTCGACGTTTCCGACGCAGTGTCGTCGATTCCCGGTCGGGGGGAGGGTCAAGTGAATTACCTCGGCGGCGTTTTTCACATGCTTCTGTTCGAAAGGTCGCTGAACCTGCAAATTACAATAAACTTGTTTTTCTTTTTGTTCTTTCTTTCTTTCTTTTTTTGACATTAATCACCTAGATACATGTATCAAACTAACTATCTAGGCATTTTTATAATAGTATACACTCTAAGCACATGGGTTCAATATGGAACCAGACCCCCAAGTGGGTGAGCAGCATGAGTTTTGTCCGGTACCGTACCATATCAAGATTCAAGATTCAACTTTATTGTACGAACACCCCAGTAGGGTAGAGTACATAACAGAATAATAAAATCAAATCAATACAGAACAGACACATTGATATATATACATACTGCATGATAAGACATCAAGGGCAGTTATGGCGGGTTCCGGTCTATACAGTTTAACTTGGATTTACCCTCATGTACCATTTGTATACTGTATTACATATTATGTTAGTTAAAGGTATATCTACCAACGACATGATAAAGATAAATTTATCTTTATCTGATAATTCATCAAAGCCAGGGTAAGTGGCCGTGACCTTGGTAAACAAGATATCTCTGTGCATCATGAATTGAGCAAGACAACACAAAGTGCATTTCGTCCTCTATTAAATTACACCGGTCACACAGACGTTGTTCAACCGGTATCTGTTGCCACAAGGGGATGATTAAACCCTAACTCACTCAGGGGCCGCGGAGCCGGGGGGGCTGGGGGGGCTTCAGCCCCCCCACTTTTCGGAGCTGTAATGTTATAAGCCCTATCTAGGGGCGACTTCAGCCCCCCCACTTTATGGCCGAGATAGGGGTCAGCCCCCCCACTTTTGAATATGCTCCGCGGCGCCTGTCACTCACACTCTATATGGAAACCTGGAGTATATTACGGTACGGTAAGAATTAAACTCCATGATGGAACCAAGTTTGGAAACAACAAATGGGTAGGATGTAGTCCAACGGTACGGGTCGTAGATCCATCATCTGTTGAAACGCGCGCGTGCCGCCTTTATTGTGGTATACCTTTTTGTTCTATATTTGGTTCTAGCCGAATTTCACGTTACCGGTATCAACTATAGTCCTATAGATATTAAAGCTACGGTAAATCAAAGACCCAAACCCTCGGATCGTGCAAACGGTGTTCAAAAACGCTCTCGATGTTGACATTTCTGGAGGACAACTGGGAGTGATTCTGAATTAATTTTTAACAGAACTGATAGACAGGGAGTATCACTGTATCAGAGAACGAAAACAGTATCAAAATCAATATTGATAACTTCAATTGCAATCAGCTCGATTCCCTTTGGTGGTATAGACAATTAAGTACCGGTATTGTTTATATACCGATACATCCATTCCTGCGGTGACCCCGATAATGGACTGATACCGTAATTAAACAATCAGCACTTGGATGTGTTGATGCATTTGGATAAACATCATGCGGTCTTCGGAGTTCCAATCATTGAAAATGGATGATCGTCCAGTGTCGAACAGTGAACCCGCACAGTAGGTCAAATGAATCCGGTCAAATTATAAGTATGGCAAACATAATCAACGAGTAGGCCTAAATAGGCTAATGCATAATATGAGGACAGATTCGAGATTCATGCGAAATTTAAGTCTTGAGGTGGAATGACTTGACCTACTGAACAATCATGAGAAACAACATCTACACATAGCTTATAGGCCTACGCTGAAAATATATCATTGAAGCTTTATGGAATAATCCAGAACCATCGAAATATTCCTCAAGTTCATCAATGTCAGGGATTTCAGTTGAATATCACTATGGGATATCCCTTGTTATGTTATTGAATTTCATCTGGGGCTTTCATGTTACAAGGATTTGTTATCAGTGTATATGGGATCAGGTTGTATAACGTCCGAAGTGAGAAGCAGGAGTTCTGAGATGGAGAAGGCGGAAGAGGCGTGAGGAGTGCGGACTGGGGAGAGAGCTAGGAAGATGTGGAGTGAACATTTGAGGTCCCCGCGAAATTCGGAAGCGATGTACGGTACAATCTTTTCAATCTTAATAAATTATTATATCCTACACTGTAAAAACGCTGAGTAAACGTTCAACCATAAAGTGGATGTAACTCGGTTGCAACCATAAACTGGTTCAACGTAGCACCAAGCAAATTTCAACGTTGAACTGAAATGAGGTTAAACGTTCAACCACGAAAAGGTGTAACGTTGAACTGAAAGGTAAACGTTGAACCAGTTTCTGGTTCAACGTTTAACCATGGAAAACCCTGAACCAAAATTTGGTGTTACCTATGACCAATTACTGGTTCAACGTATAACCAGATTCAGGTTCAATGTTTTCTCAGAAATAGGTTCAACGTACAACCACATCAAGGTTAAACATACAACCACATCAAGGTTTAACGTTGAACTGAAATGAGGTTAAACGTTCAACCACGAAAAGGTGTAACGTTGAACTGAAAGGTAAACATTGAACCAGTTTCTGGTTCAACGTTTAACCATGGAAAACCCTGAACCAAAATTTGGTGTTACCTATAACCAATTACTGGTTCAACGTATAACCAGATTCAGGTTCAATGTTTTCTCAGAAATAGGTTCAACGTACAACCACATCAAGGTTAAACGTACAACCACATCAAGGTTAAACGTACAACCACATCAAGGTTTAACGTTCATCCAGATGCAGATTTAAATGAAATCTGCACCGGATTGTTGTGGTGCAAATTGTACATGTATTTGCAGATTTAGTTAAATTCTAAATTCTTGCAAATACATCGGAACCATATGAGCAACCAAGTTACATCCCAGTGTTATTTCTTGCAGTCATCAGTGAAAAGTATATCAACCTGTAAGAAAGTGAAGGATATTTCAGAACATACATCAACAAATACACACTAATTGAAATAAAATTCATATATTTAAATCATATTCGGATATAATCTAATAACAGATCTGATTTCTAACAATACGAATACCTAGCTTCATCTATATACAAGAGTTCATGTGGAATCGATATCTTTGCATATTTGTATCCCAAATCTGACGCCAGGGGGGCGCTGCTTGGGGTGCGGCTATGAGTCGCTGGATGACGAATAAGGAACTGTGAACCGCGGTCTAACTTTATGAATGCTCTAAATAAACACTAGACTGTTTGCAATCAAATGAACAACTAAAGATATGAAAAGCTAAAATGTAAACATTGAATTCTACCAATTCATGAATCACAGAAACCACAAGTAACAGGGGTTACAATAATGGGGAAGGGAGTCTGGGGAGGTTTAGTAACATCCAAGATGGTACCACCTACAATAAGTTTGATGCCTCCTTTTCAACTGGTGTTAGACTCATAACACTCCTCATCTAAGGAATGAAAACTTCAAGATGCAAAATGATTATCATGATTATTATTAACTTTTTTTTAGCTTACTGCTGTATGATGAAATATTACTGTATACATATGGCATAATTGTCTGTTAATATCACTGATCTGAAATATTTGAGTGAGCAAGTTAATTGCATTTGATCACAGTTTAGTTTTGGGACCTACATACATAGTTTATGTGTGTCCAACCTTCCTACACATAGTATAGGTGATCGGACTTCACACAGCGACCTATGTATTCTGAGTACATGTTATATCACTGATTTGAGTGAGCTAGTTATTGCATTTTATCACAGATTAGTTATGGGACCTACATACATAGTTTATGTGTGTCCAACCTTCCTACACATAGTATAGGTGATCGGACTTCACACAGCGACCTATGTATTCCGAGTACATGTATTTAACATCACTGATCTGGGATAATTGAGAGAATTATGGACCTACATACATAGTTTATGTGTGTCCAACCTTCCTACACATAGTATAGGTGGTCGGACTTCACACAGCGACCTATGTATTCTGAGTACATGTTATATCACTGATTTGAGTGAGCTAGTTAATTGCATTTTATAACAGATTAGTTATGGGACCTACATACATAGTTTATGTGTGTCCAACCTTCCTACACATAGTATAGGTGATCGGACTTCACACAGCGACCTATGTATTCTGAGTACATGTTATATCACTGATTTGAGTGAGCTAGTTAATTGCATTTTATCACAGATTAGTTATGGGACCTACATACATAGTTTATGTGTGTCCAACCTTCCTACACATAGTATAGGTGATCGGACTTCACACAGCGACCTATGTATTCTGAGTACATGTAATATCAATGATTTGAGTGAGCTAGTTAATTGCATTTTATCACATATTAGTTGGGACCTATATACATAGTTTATGTGTGTCCAACCTTCCTACACAGAGTATAGGTTATCGGACTTCAAACAGCGACCTATGTATTCCGAGTACATGTATTTAACATCACTGATCTGGGATAATTGAGAGAATTATGGACCTACATACATAGTTTATGTGTGTCCAACCTTCCTACACAGAGTACAGGTGATCGGACTTCACACAGCGACCTATGTATTCCGAGTACATGTATTGTAATATCACTGATCTGGGATATTTGAGTGAGATAGTTAACTGCATATTATCAGATTAGTTATGGGACCTACATACATAGTTTATGTGTGTCCAACCTTCCTACACATAGTATAGGTGATCGGACTTCACACAGCGACCTATGTATTCTGAGTACATGTTATATCACTGATTTGAGTGAGCTAGTTAATTGCATTTTATCACAGATTAGTTATGGGACCTACATACATAGTTTATGTGTGTCCAACCTTCCTACACATAGTATAGGTGATCGGACTTCACACAGCGACCTATGTATTCTGAGTACATGTAATATCACTGATTTGAGTGAGCTAGTTAATTGCATTTTATCACAGATTAGTTATGGGACCTACATACATAGTTTATGTGTGTCCAACCTTCCTACACATAGTATAGGTGATCGGACTTCACACAGCGACCTATGTATTCTGAGTACATGTTATATCACTGATTTGAGTGAGCTAGTTAATTGCATTTTATCACAGATTAGTTATGGGACCTACATACATAGTTTATGTGTGTCCAACCTTCCTACACATAGTATAGGTGATCGGACTTCACACAGCGACCTATGTATTCTGAGTACATGTAATATCAATGATTTGAGTGAGCTAGCTAATTGCATTTTATCAAAGTTTAGTTATGGGACCTAAATACACAGTTGAAGTGTGTAAGACCTTCCTACAAAGAGTATAAGTGGTCAGTATTCACACAGTGACTGAGTCAAGTACCCGAGTCAAATTATATTACACAATGTATTAATGATCTGGGACATACCGAGTCATAATATGGTAAATAAAAATTTATATCCACCTTCCTGTACAGAGTACACGTAAAGGTGGTCAGACTTCACACATTGACTTTTGTATCTGAAGTCAATTATTCGTCATGTATCGATGATTTGTGATATATCGAGTGTTGCACTGTTTTCTTGTATTCAACATCACAGTTAATTCATAGTAAACAACACCCTTGTCTTCTCATCTACATGTAGCTGCAGAGTGTTATGTTGGGCCATCTGCTTCAACAGATGAGAGGGCTACAGGTATATGCACATTGTTCATCATTCTATCACAGTAATGAGACTTTGTTTGCATACGATGGTGTCACTTTTCTATCACCAGTAGTATGCCGGCCATTGTGGTTGATTTTTTTGTAAGGGTGTTCAGGAATGGTGAAGATTCAACACAGTTCCATTTTGTTCCTCTTCTATATGTAATATGGTACCACAGCTTTAGCCTGAATATTTGTTGTATCACATTACCATTTCATCTTTTCTGTCACATCCAATGATACCGGTAGCCATTATCTTGTGATGCAGGCATGTCAGAGACCAATTATTTCACATAGTCCAAGTTATGAAATAATGCACACACTTCCACCATCATCCGAAACCCTGTAATGTATCATCCGAAACCCTGTAATGTAATGATCCGCACTGTGACCTGTCTCTGATCTTTCTTGCAAGCAGTTGGTCCTATTAAACAAATAAAGAATTGTGCAATATAATTTGTCTTCACTATCCTGTCAATATAAGCTTACATTTGTAAGTACCATTCTACAGGGGTTGAAATGTTTGTAAAACTTTACTTGTCCCAGGTGACAAGGGACTATTTTTTTTACTTGTCACCTTGTTGACAGTAGTTGTCTCAAAATATTACCAAGTTTTGACTTCCTTATATAACCGTGTTCTAATTTTTCATGAAATAGAACAACCAATTAGATTCAGACTTTGTTCTGTTATTCTTTTATTGTATTTATTTGGGTAGTAGAATACACAGACAGACAGACTACACCATGTATACAGACAAATTACCATTTTGATTGGCTTAGGTGAAGGAAAGTAATTAGGATAATCAGCGTCGTCTGCCGATTTTTGTAATTTGTCCCCGAGTTTTGCAATACACAGAAAATTTATCGTACAGCTTTAAAACTTCACACAGTATATAAACTAAAAAAAAAAATTCCCCCATATGTAATTAATCTGGGAATTGACGAAAATCACCAATACCTACCATGTTATTTTGGGGCTACGATGACATTGACCTGCCAATGTTATATAACATGCAGACTTGGTGTCATGGCGTCAAAAAATAACCTACAAATCTCCCATCTAATTGCTGTTTTCGCGATTTGTTGAGAATTACTGGAAGGATTTTCTTGATACTTTGGAATAAAATTAGTACTTTTTATTTTATTTCCTGTGTGAAGTTTCAATATCCCCCGATCAATTGTCTCCGAAATAATGCCGGATATATTATCTGTGACAGACAGTAGAACCAGTATTTTTACAAGGGAAAGAATGTTTTCAATATCATGTGAGTCACTCTTTCGACGGATAATTTTTGGCAAGAAATTCTTGATTGTTCTTGCCTTCTTGTGACTGGGATTTCATTCCGACGTTTCAGAAAACGATCCATATTACTGTCGAAGAATAGTTGCCACTAACCCTCTATTCAACCAAAATGACCGAACCACCATGACCAAACGTGTTATCGCTAGGCTGCATTCAGATTCTATCAGCTACGCTGATTGGCTGGATGGAGTTATTAGACTAATGAAATCGCGCGTACCATAATCACTCGACTTGTCACAAGGTTATTTTCTATCTTCGCGCACAGGAGAGCGGTTTTCAAAACGACAGTGACAACAACGACATCGGTCATACGGGCCATGAAATCACGTAAATTTTATCAACTTCGAGGCCTGCGGAAACTATGCTACACACATTGTTTTGTTAGGCGAAGTATATATCTGTTACAAATAAAAACGGCACTTTATGGCTTTGTTGTCGCAGGCGACAAGTCATTTTTCTTTTTACTTGTCACTTGCGAAAATCACAAGTAGACAAGCGTTATTTCGAGCCCTGATTCTATAAAATCTGAACTCATCAACTGTACATTGAGCCATCTGCAGATAAAGCCTTGATGACCCCCCCCCCCCACTCACCAACAGAGTGGCAAAATTATTCATTCTTGTTGCTGGTTTTAGTATGGTCTATGAGCATCATATATCTGATTATTAGCATTGAAAATGACAGATTATTCCTTACATCTTCAATCGCGATAAAATCCATTACAAGATGATGATGTTCACTCTGTGGGAGCCATATACACTGTCGCCTCCTTCATCTTCCTCCAACAGTCAGACTCAAACAAATGGCTTCTTTCTGACCTTCTCCCTGTTACACTTTCTGTAGGAGAAAATATTAAATGGAGTAAGATCTAATATAACTAATTTATTCATAAAGGTTGGGGGAAATATCCCGATTTTCATGACAAGCACTCACTCACTCGGCCCCTCGCAACCCCTGGCAATTTCTCATGCCACCACCCTGCCTCGGGAATATCTCATGAAATCAATCCCACATGGTCTTGCCACATAAAAATAGTATATATTTTCCCCCCCCCCCCCCCCATCCTCCCACACACACACACTTTACCACCATGCCCCCTTATCTGGATTGGAAAAAAAATCATAATTACTAACATGGATATTATAGTATACTAATGTTGCATGTTTGTAAATCTCATCCATTTGCCTCTTGACCCCCCCCCCCCTCCCCCCTAACTGGATGTGTGTGTAGTGGGCATGGTGGGGGGGGGGGTTATGTAGTGGGCATGCTGGGGGTGGGGGGTTATGGGGTAATACATGGTACAGCTATGATGTATCATTTATCAAGTCTTATCAATGACTTCTCAAATTTCCTTTGATTGTGTCCTTATAATGTATTCACTTACTACTTGTCATCCATCATGGTGTATTTCATAAACATCAAAATGACTTCTTCATCGATCAGGCACTAGGGCAGCTGGACTTCTCACACTTCTCACTTGATCACTGGATAAACAGTTACACAATGTTGACATGATATTACCCAATTGGACACAAAATGTTGCCAACATTTGATATAGTCTTACGACATTATGTAACTATTATAAATTCATTGGACTGATTAGAATTTCAGGCAAAATTGAGGGGTGACTGAATGTTAATAGATGTTTTGAATTATTATAGGATTATAATATGCATAGGAATATGTCCAGTGAACAATACTATATAATGTCTTAATGTATTTTTTTTTTTTTTTTTTTTTGGAATAGGAGATTAATGCATATTAGTTTGCAAGGACCTTAGATTTTAACAATCCACAAAGCGTATTGGAAGTATTTTTGTGGACAATGCGGCTGATAATTACTGGTATCCATATGTATATAGCTGTTGACCTATGCAGATATAGTGACAGTTTAATTAATTCTATTTTGGAAATACATAGGAAATTATATAGCCTGTAAGGGCCTTAGATTGCACTCATCCACAACTGGTATGGAAAAACGACATGGTAAATGTAATAAGTGATTGGAAATTGCAAAATACCGCCAAGCGGTAACAGTAAATTATATCAATGACATATTAAAACAGACAACAGACAGCAAAATTCTTTCACGCAACAATGAAGCATAGTCCAGTTTTCGACACAGCTTCGATTTCAAAACATAAAGCGAAAGCAACGGGGACGAGATTTCTGTGCGTAACGTATTCAGTGTTGAAGCGCAGTTCAAACAATTGTTTGTCCATATTACTTACCAGAAAACAGATGTAACGGGACGAGTAATGTTCATTGTTAAGCTGCCAACAACACCACACGTTCTCCTCCTGATACTGCACTCCAACAGGTGGCGCTTCATAAAACGAAGGACGATAACCGATGGCCAGTTGAACCATAGTCCAGTTGAACGTTGAACCAAAAAGTGGTTCTTTTGACGACCACCGCGGGAAAAACAATAACGAGGGCGGGAAATACGTTGAACCGAAAAACAGTTGAACGTATACTCGGTCGGGAATAATTTTGACCCACACAACAGTATTACGTCTTTCATTTTTGATAACTTCTATGATTGTTTCTGACTGTTGATAGGCTATTTTATGAGCGAAAATAGTAATATGCCATCAAAATAAGTGCATAACAGCGAAGTTTCCCAAATCGACACGCGTTATTAACGACTTGGACATTCAGTTTTAAGCATAATCACATGGTTTATTTGGAAAAGTCTGCAGAATTTAACTTAATATTAATAAGAAAATTACTCCCTGTTCTAAGACATTCATATCCCATTGTTTCGGTCATGTTGGTGTCGTTTTACCATGCACGGAGTTTCATGTGGTTGAACGTATAACCAGTTATATGTTGAACGTAGAACCAATAATAGGTTCAACGTTTACGCCCAAGCTAGTATCATGTGGTTATACGTAGAACCAGTTATAGGTTGAAAGAAGAACCAATAACAGGTTCAACGTTTACCTCCATGCAAGTATCAATATATGCTTGAATTCGAACTGAAACGTTCAACCAGATTCCGGGTAAACGTTTACTGTCATTAAAAATTGGTTCAACGTTGAACTGATAACAGGTTGAACATTTACTCCCTGAAATTGGCCGTTTTTACAGTGTATCAATGCGCCCCAATCGTATATCTCGCTATGTAGGATCTTACTGGTTTCAATTGAATATGGTATTCAGAGCGCCCAGTTCATGAAAATTTAATAGCCTTACGACATCACGGCCACATGGTAACTAACTTGCAGTCGGAGAGGGGGGTAGGGTTATCGTCTCTGCTTTAACCCAAGGTTTACGCCAAGGACCAGTCCATAATTCTACCCCGCATTATGGAATCAACCTGGTGGGAGAGTGACAACATCAGAAGATACCCCGTCAGCGTGACGTGTGATTCGACTGAGCCAACTAGAAAGCACCTACCATTATGTCCCCTTCAAAGCACTATGAAGAGCTCTCGGGATTGGTTGACACTCGCGTTACTGGAAGCAAGCGACTCATCCAATTGAAGGAGCAGATAGGAATTAATTTTAATTACATTGCAATCTTTGTTGCAATAATATGGCAAATAGGAACGATAAATCCGGTTGCATTCGTGTGGGGATGGGATAGCATTTGACCGTTGACGTTGAGGTCATGGGATATAGTGGATGTTCATGGATCGAGAGATGGGGATCATGGGCTGTATATGTAGGACCTCTTGTTAAATTCGTGTGATGGGATCTCGTGATCTGTTGAATTTGGCGATATCTGAAAATCAGAGTCGACTGAGTATAGTAGTATGACTGTAAGCTTGCATAAATCCTGAGTGGCTATTCAGATTGACAGTGAAGCGCGACGGCCTCTTAATGTTGAAGGACAGGTGGAGATGGATACTTTGTTGCACGACGCTGTCCGTTTGAGGTTTGAACACAGAGCGCATACGCCCAGTCCATGATAGCCTAGATGTAGTGTTGAGTGACAGGTGGAGATAGATAGACAGTTTTTGACGTAGAACATAAGTCAATGAAATATCTATGTACTTGAGATGAATATTTTGTTGTAAGAAGCTGACCGTTTGAGGTGTGAACGTACAGCGCAGTCAATGAAAGATCTATGTAGTTGGAGATGGAAACTTGCTGCAAGACGCTGTCCGTTTGAGGTTTAAACGTAGAGCACATAGGCCTAGCCAATGATATCCTAGATGTAGTGTTGAGTGACAGATGAAGTCCGAGATGAATACTTTGTTGCACGACGCTTCCCGTTTGAGAATTACACGCAGAGCGCAAAGTCAATGAACTATCTATGCATGGTGTTGAGTGAGAGGCTCTCACTCAACACCACATAAAGTTAGAGATAGGCACTTTGTCGCACGACACTGTCCGTGTGAGGATTGGACGTAGAACGCATTTTCAATGAAAGCCTAGATACAGTGATGAGTGACAGGTGGAGATGGCTACTTTGCTGCACGAGGCTAGCTGTGTGTGGGTCGGTTGAAGCGTGCCCAATGAAAGCCTGGATGTAGTGTTGATGTAAAATCTCCCAATCCTCAATTGTTGCATTTGCAGCTGATATTCTGATTGACCCGCGTAAGCCATCAGTTTACATTTGTTACAATTTTAGCACGTGGGCTATTTTCCCATCCATAGTTTATCCTTGTCAAAGTGGTTACTTTTATTTCCTTACATCATTTCCCCCGTTGAGTCCGCTATAGGGTCATTCTCACAGAAAGGCACATTTTCACTTGGGGAAATATGTCAAAATCAACATCACCAATGATTACAGAATTTGATTTCAACAGATTCTCCATTGACAAAACTCTTTATAATGCATACAATAAATGCAGACATTCCGAACAATAAACTTTTCGTAACACTTAACGGTGGAGTTGTCGTCAATCATGTCAGTGGTGTTACACAGGAATGATCAGTATATTGGGCACTAAGAGAACAGAAATAGGAAGATATACACATGCTAGGCAATAGATTGCATGTAACTATGACTAATGATGAAAAAATATTGAAGTTAGGAAAACAAGTTTGTTTTTAATATCCTAATAATGCTACTTAGCTCACCAAAATCAGCCAATTGGACTGCATGTATCAACCATTCATGTAGATTCTGTATAATAAAACCTATTTATTCTTGATGCTGACTTTAAGCTAATCGAGTTTGTTTCTTTTTCAAAATATGGGACAAGTTAAACAAGTGTTTCTGAATTTCTAGACCATTCTTGCATCCGTAACACCACTGACAATCCGGTAACACCACTGACCTCGTGTAACACGTACCACTGATTAATTTGTTCATAGACGCAAAAATGCAGTTGCAAGTGAAGAATATTTAGGGGCAAAACAGGTATATGAAAAGCCTTCTGATAAAACTGCTTCTTCTTCTTCAAATAGTTATCTAACTGAAATGTAACACCAGTGACAACCCGGTAACACCAGTGACCTCGAGTAACACCACTGACCTCGTGTAACAACAGTGACCAATTTGTTCATAAGAGGCAAAAATGTAGCCGTGAGTGAATGCGATCTAGGGGCAAAACACGTATATGACAAGACTCCTTAACTTAGTATTATTTGGAAGAAAGGTAAATTCAAGTTGTACTGAAATTTGGAGCAAAATCATCATAATTGTCAATGGTGTTACCCTACAAATAGTAACACCACTGACAGGTAACACCACTGACATTTTGGAAGGAATTAATTGTTGCTCCCTCGTATATTGTCGTGACGGTCCAAGAACAATGATTTTGTAATTCATACGCACATTTCTTTATTACCAGTTAATATTTTTACTCGGGAGCCACTACATGTTGATCCTGACACGTAACACCAGTGACCGGTAATAAACATACGCTGAAAATTTGGAGCTAGAAATGACTGAAATACTGAAAAGAGTTTCATAAAACACTTCTTATGGAATCTCAAGTTTACCCGCGCTTGGAAAAGAAGCCGCCTGGTGGCAAATCTTTGTTTCTAATTTAAGCGTTCGCTTTTTGGCTCCGATTTCAGTTACAGTAACACCAATGACCCGAAAACCAGTTACAGACCTTTGCCCATGCCATTTTCACAAGATAATCTGCCCTTGTAAAAAATATATTCATATATTGAAAGAACAGATGCAGCTGGTTGGCAAAAAGGTAGAATAATGTAGAACAAAAGAATTTTTGGCAACTTTATCGTGGTATGAAGTAGGTCACTACAGCCAGTTACAGGTCTATTTTACCCTAAATTGAGGGTTCTGGTGAAAATTTACCCGAAAAAATCAATCGGGAGAGTGCTTGCAATGAGTTATTCGTACTCTACTAAATGAATACTACGAACAATCTGAATTTTTTCAGCCATAAGACTGGTTAGAAGAAAATTTGGGTCGAGTGACACGAATTGCGCCTTTCCGTGAGAATGACCCTATAATAGCAAGGGGTTTCCTATCTGTCTGTCCACCCGAAGGCCGTACCGAGAGATGGACACCGTTTCCCTACGACAGTTCAATCATCCTAGGCAATGAAAAAAGGGAACAAGTACCTCGAGCACTCTGCTGTTACCTGGGACAAACTGGTGAACAAATTCCATGACATCAACGTATCCACCTGACGTAAGTCTGATACGGATACGCATTTGTATATCCACGATGATGTATTTGTCAGTAATCAACAATGGTGCGCTATAGCCACGAAATGTAGTTCTCTGCCATCTGTCGAGTTCCAAGGCTCGGGTGGCTTTGCAGCCTCGGCAGATGATCGAGAGTTACATTTAACAGGTACGATGCGGTATGGAAATGGTCCATGTCCACCATTTTAAATCTTATAACGGGAAGACGCTGTCACCGATGCCCGTCGGATGTGTCATGCCGCCACTGAAAATATATGTGAAATTGGAGCAATATGCAAGAGATAGGAAAAACTGGTGAATAAAAGCGACGATATGACTTTGCAGGAAAGCTTCCCTAGTGACCTCACATTTAGGCTCGAGAATATGGTGGATTCTCGGAGGTAGCCTTAGTATCTCAGCCACACTTTTATTGCAGCTGTTCATGTGGTGACTATGAAGTATCCACACGGCACCTAGTACCGGCATAAGCGGGATTAGATACCCTAGCTCGGAAGCTGTGATGCATGATCAGCTCAAACAAGTACCGGTAAATCATCTGATGTTATTGGATGAGCATCGAGGACGTCTGATGGAGTAAACGCCTCAACATGGGGTAAACCTGGTAAATGCAAGAATACCCAGAAAGATTAACCTGTAATGCCCAACGTCGTACGGTTTAAATTTCTCCAAAACAATAAACCTACATATATTTGTCGAATAACATGTACAGAAGGCGAGCTTGGGGACTAGCAGTCCCGCAAACCCGCCACCCGCAAAATATCGCTCACCAGTTGTAACGTATCAAACAGTCTTATCCCTGACGCACTTCCGACCATCTCAGTGACATGAAAACGTGCGTCAGCTTTATTAGGGGACCAGGTCCCCTATTGAAATCGTTCGGATTATTCTTATTATTCCACATGATTTTGTGTCACAGATATCCCAAGAACGATGCGATGGATTAAGATCAAACTTACAGGATATGTTCTGGGGGATGAGATCTAATGTATAAACTAAGTTGATTCTGATTGGTCAGATGCCTTGGCGGCCATCTTGGATTAAGCTTAAACCCTTCAACGATCTTCTCCTCTGAAACCGCTGAACCGATCGCTGTGAAACTTGGTACACATGATCAATGGACAGAGTTCTCCCATTTTATGACTTATCAAGTTCATCCGTTAAAAAAGATGGCCGCCATCGACCAATCAAAATGGTCGGATTTTCAAGTAACGGATTTTGACCGGAAAAGTTATGAAATATATGTTATAGGACATGGCGATCGCGAATATGCAATAATTTTGCTCCTAGGTCACGTGGTTTGGCCGCCATCTTGAATTTTGTGAAAAACTTTGCCAATTTTGCAACGGCTTATTCTCTTGAACCCTGATAGATACGGATTTCTAGGTCACTGCGATATATCGGGAAGGCCATGGTCTGTTGCACTGAAAGCAAATATTTTCGATTGGCTGAACGGTTTGGCGGCCATATTGGATTTAGGTGAAACATTTAACGATCGTCTCCTCTGAAACTGCTAAGCCGATCGTTGTAAAACTTGGTACACATGATCACTGGATCGAGTTCTCTTGTTCTTAGATTGAAAATGTTCATTCGTTGAAAGAGATGGCCGCCATCGACCAATCAAAATTGTTGGAATATGAACACACGGATTTTGTGATAAACCTTATCCATATTGCAAGTGTTTGTTCTCTTGAACCTTGATAGGTACAGATTACAAGGCTGCTGAGATATATTGTGAAGGCAATGGTCTGTTGCACTGAATGAAAAATACTGTCGATTAGCTGAACGGTTTGGCGGCCACATTCCGGCATAGGCCTGGATACTAGGCCCTGTGTAGACCTGGTCCCCGGTTCGATGCTGCTCGCAGCTCCAATTTATTTTTAGAACTGTTTATTTGACAATCTGCCTAATACACTACCTTCTGCGAACCATTTAGCTGCCGGTTAATTGGTGGAAGGATTCAAAGTAACAAAAAATCGACAAAATTTACACATAATCAAGTTTTACATTTTAGTTTTGTGTTCAATAGTAGTGTACCTGTCTCGTGTTCCGTTGGTGTGCTTGGACAGTTTTCTTTATCAATACATTAGGTTGGCCCTCAGGAAGGCCTGTTTCTTTGACAGGTTAAACAGAGCTTCCGTCGGGTGGTACAGGCGATGCAGTCCTGCTCCAGGGGCCCAAGGTGACACGCCAAACAAGTTTGAGAATAATACTTTAGGTACCCGACGGTGCCTGCAGAATCAGACTGCGTTCCTTTCAGTGAGAACAACTCGTCGGACTGGACGGTCTGTCAGGGACACCGTCATTCGTCTGGAATGTTCCTGGTGGAGTCCGTTATGGAACACAGGAGGTAAAACGAGCTGAACCGGCGCAGGTGATGGCATCTTTTTGATCGAGGCGTTCGTAATCTGTTCCAAATCTTGATCCGGCATTTTCAACTGCCGTTGTTCTAGAGTAATCCGTCACTATACTCGATGAAAAGCAGTACAGGAATGAGAAAAGCCTGAATCGAGTATAGCGAACATTATATAAATGTGTAAACTCTAAGTGGATATACTCATGAACGTTGGAAGAAGTGTCCAATTAAATAATAGAGTTGGTAGTGCTGAGTGATACTAACCTCTGAGTTACCGTAGAGCGAGTACAGAATGGAGTGCTTGACTAAGTGCTGTGTGACAAGTTGAGATGAGTGTTGTTGCACGAGGTTATCCATGATTTGATTGGCCATAGATCGAATAAAAACAATCAGGTATAGTGTTGAGATGTTGGGAATATACAATGGACTAACCACGTAGGCTACCGTACTTGCTTACGCATCAGGCAAATCGTCGCCTTTGTTCATTCTTGTCCATTGAGAAGCATTTGAGAAACCTTCATGGGAAACACAGCCATGGCGATCTCTGAACAGTATAGCTGCAGCCGCTTGAAATGACGGACGATCGCATGAACCGAACCATCATGAAGACCCAGCGTCTCATGGAAGAAGACTTTGGGTTACCTCTCATCGGTGCCGTGAGAAATGCGGTCAAAATGCGAAAATAGCTGTTCCAGGACATGTTGGCTCAGGGATGGACCAGAGCGAACGAAAGGCCAACAATGCATCTAACGGACGAGAGCGAACATGACCGAATAAGGGCTTTACACGGACGGTTTCACAATTGCGGCTTCTCAATGGACAAGAACGAACATGGCTGATGCACGAACAATAAACATCATAATGTTTATGTAAACACACGCAAAGCGGGTCTCCCAGCTTGGGTATGATGTGATGCGTGGAATAATAAAATGTGTAATACGCAATATGTTTGCTGTTTGTCTAATTCTTTTGTTTCAAGGCATTAAGATACTAGGACCTAGATATGAGTATGTGTTGGTTTAAGTAGGGAGGTCTGTGTGTGGGGGGAGGGGGTAGCGTTAGGGCGTCACTGCATTAGGAGGGGCGTTGATCACGCATAACTCACTGAATCATACCTAACTCACTCACTCGTTCTTCATTCACTCACTCGTTCTTCACTCAATCGTTCTTCACTCACTCACCCATCTGTACCCGGTACCCTATAGGGAGAAATAAATGTGCCAGGCTAGACATACCCATCATGCCTGCCAATTATACCCTGTCATCGACGGTATCCCCTTAATTACAAGCGTCTAATCCGTCATCCATAATTCAGCCGTCGTCCATAATCCAAAGACCTATTCCATATTCCATATAACAGTATTAGCACCAAATTCAAAAAGACAATCATAGTATACATAAACATAGGCTTGTTTCCTGCAAGAGAGAAGCGGTCAACAGTTTTCAATGATGCCGGCAAGACATCATGATGTTCCAAAAATATCAAATCCGTATCGCTGATCAGTATTCTTAATCCATAGTATTCGTTGTAAAGTCGTCATCTGAAGAATGATGTATCTCAGTCACGCTTTGATTGTGACTGTTCATAGGAGTACCATGAGGATCTTGAAGTACATGGGTTCATACGGCCCCCAGCCCCGGGTTAAGCGGAATTAGACACAAGTTACGAAACGTAGCGCCATAGATCTTGCACGCTACGTTCGTATTTTGTTATCAGCATGCGATATGTATCGCCAAATTTGAGAAACTTTGGGTGGAGGCGTTTGGTGGAATAGCCCTGTTTTATAAGTTTCTGTAACAATGTTTTGTGACGTTGATTAAAATCGTCACATTTAACACAGGATCTAGCAAATGCTACTAAGCGAGATATGTATACGCCATATGCAGGTCCCACTGGAATATTACTGTCCAGAAAGGGATAGTTTACGATATCGAAATTGTAATCATCTCTTTTGTCATAAAGTCGACGAGAGAGAATGCCCGCTTCATTTTTATAGAGATATAGATCTAAATATGATGTGCCTGTAGGGCTGTCTGTAGTTTCCTTCAAATCCAGTGAAGGTGGATATATATCCTTCACTGCGTCATTTATATAGCGATTATCCACAGCGAGAAGATCGTCTATATAGCGTTTGGTGAATGAGAAGGAACGGGCTTTGAATGGATCGGTTTTTGAAAGCGCCTGCATATAGTCATATTCATAAGAGAACAGATACAGGTCAGCCAACAGGGGTGCACAATTAGTACCCATTGGAATACCTATATGCTGCTGATATATTGTGTTGCCAAATTTCACATAGATATTTTTAATGAGAAATTCAAGCAACTCTATAAACAAATTACAAGCGTCTAGTCCGTCATTCATAATCCAGCCGTCGTCCATTAGAGCATATCCGCGTCCATAATCCAAAGACCTATTCCATATTCCATATAACAGTATTAGCACCAAATTCAAAAAGACAATCATAATATACATAAACATAGGCTTGTGTCCTGCAAGAGAGAAGCGGTCAACAGTTTTCAATGATGCCGGCAAGACATCATGATGTTCCAAAAATATCAAATCCGTATCGCTGATCAGTATTCTTAATCCATAATATTCGTTGTAAAGTCGTCATCTAAAGAATGATGTATCTCAGTCACGCTTTGATTGTGACTGTTCGTATGAGTACCATGAGAAACATCCCATGAATGATATATCTAATCCCTACCTTTTACAAGACCATGTGTGAGAGTACATTCCGCAATTCCGTTTTTTTTTTTTTTTTGTGGAATCTTATTTTTGCATCGGCTCGCCAGTCGCGTGATCGACCTCGACGTGTGCTTCATTAGGCGTATAGTTAGCTACAACATGTAACCTAGTGATGACGTTTATATATTGACCTTATATTGTCACTAGGTTACAAACCGCTCCATACCACATTTGTCTTTTATTTTCCGTATGGTATAAAGAATCAAGTTACGGCCACATACCTATCATTTCTTGGTAGATGGTATCATTTCGAATAGCGGTGACACACTGCCCGCAAAATCCGCTGCCGATTTCATCGCATTTCAGCCAGTTTTTCCAGCAGCTCCCGCTTCGATCTGCAATTTGTCTTCCATGTTTCTTTTCGAAATGAACTGCGCATGCGCCAATGCCGTGACCTTTGTAAAACTTTCTCACTGTTTTAGGAGATGTGAGAGATTTTAACGACACTCTATTGTAGCCCTTATGTCCCTTGACAAAGGGTTTGTTACAATTAATGCAATCATCCATGCTTAACTTTGACAAGTTAAAAATCGTCTGCTACCACGCTTTCCGGTTTTACAAAGGTCACGCCATTGGCGCATGCGCAGTTCATTTCGAAAAGAAACATGGAAGACAAATTGCAGATCGAAGCGGGAGCTGCTGGAAAAACTGGCTGAAATGCGATGAAATCGGCAGCGGATTTTGCGGGCAGTGTGTCACCGCTATTCGAAATGATACCATCTACCAAGAAATGATAGGTATGTGGCCGTAACTTGATTCTTTATACCATACGGAAAATAAAAGACAAATGTGGTATGGAGCGGTTTGTAACCTAGTGACAATATACGGTCAATATATAAACGTCATCACTAGGTTACATGTTGTAGCTAGGCGTATAGTCTGTTTTCCCGCATTTTAGCAAGTTGTTTAAGTTCTATATCTACCAGCCAGTCACGTGCCCGGAAGTGGGGTCCAAGGTTAACCCTTAGATGCTCGGCGAAGCCTTGGAAACAGGTCTCAGGGTAGAGCGCCAAGCATGCGTCGATCGTAAGCAAGTTATGTGGTCCAGCCTTTACTTGCTAATGTCGTTGCAACTGACCTCCGTGTTAGAGATGGGCGGGTACTAAGCGAAGTTTTCTTTCACGTGGTCAGGACATTCGATGAATCCAAACAGTTGCTCAGTTTAGGTAGCTTCGGGTATTTGAGGCGCGGTCCGTGTTCAGTAGTGATTCAAAGGCCGGTGGTATTTCCGTAGGAACTACCGCGACTTTGGTTGTGTCTGTCGTATGCCTTTATACTCGCACTCGCACAGTTCGTACCCCAATCCCAAGATCTGTTTTTCGGTTTTATTGGCTTGATGACACATGGTAATCCGCCGCTCATGCCCTTCACAATCGAGGAGTCACTGTTTCGCTACACGGCCACCGTGTATATTGTCCCACCGGCATGGGCTGGGCTATGCACGAGAGATACAGGGCAGGGCACTGGCGTCAAATCGAATATTTGTCACAATATTTTATCACAATATTTTTCCCCCTCGAATGCGTATCTCCCTTGTTCATGGTATCGGTGGAAGATAATATTCGGTCCGCCCTCAATGGTTTGCTTCAGATAGGTATGCTTATTGATATCCCTCTGTGCGAAGAGCGAAAATATTATTGGCAGATATAGAAAGAGATAAGACACACACTGTCTTCCCCTTGTAAAACAGAAACAACTTTTCTGCTGATTCGTGGAAAGGCTCGACATATAAATTGTTGTAATAGACGCGAAAATCCCTCAGGGTCTGCATGCCTTGGCGTGCCCATACCTGGATTTCGGTGTATGTCGTCTCAGGCAAAGCTTCGTCTGTGAGGTCATTGTAAAATGCGGCTCGAAGTGGATTACCTTCTGTGTAAATCATTGTGATTGTAGTTAACATAGTGGAGAATGAAGAGTTTGCTCGGCATACATATGCATACACAGACATATGCTCTGAATAAGAACATGTATTTCAGCTATATTTCCCCAGTTTAGGCCGTTTCTTTCATCTAATATAGTCACATAGTTTATCTCTTTCCATCAGATTACTTGATGGGGCTATTACGTCGTTGCTCTTGGAGTTTTGTATCTAATACCGCTCAAAGCCGGTTCAAGGGGCCGTGTGGTCATGTCATTCAAAATATCTACATGAACAGCTACAATAAAGGCGTGGCTGAGATACAAGTCATCACAGGGATCATTTTTTGTTCTTGTGATGTTTCTGGATATGTATTCAGAATATTGGCATGTTGGGTCATCTGAATTTTTGTCAGTGCGCGGGCATCTTTTCCACCACATCTATATGTTGTGTTTAATTGTTATCTGTATATGGTGAGATTCTGTTGCTGGACGTTTCCTGTCCTGTCCTCTGTATATATCATTATGATTATAGTTTGTGACTGTGGTTTAATAATATGGTGGAAAATAAGGCACTTGGTCCGCGTGGGGCCCCACAAACTTGCGTTCTGAATAACAGCTTCGAGCTCGTTTAGGACAGGCTGGAACGTCGCGGTTAGGTGGATAAAAAGCGGCTAAACTGACTGCTCTAAATATGTCATCATCTGGGCAATCAGGTCGTGAGGATCGCCGGTAGAGACGAAACATAGCCGGGGACGTTGATGGATGCTGACACTCTGCGGAATATGCTGTTGTGTCCATTGAGATTTCGTTGGCGCAGCGTTCATGGGTTCGAGGATGGCTTCAAAGTTATAGCAGGTAAAATATGGAAAATAGCGCTGTACACTCCTCCAGCTCCTCGAAGATGCTGGGTGTGTTGTGAAAAACGCCGCAGAGGTAGTTCCGTTTCATGGTAGTGTCACAGACTTTCTCGTGTTGTTGTAAGTTGACTGATAGTTTGAATACCTTATCACATTTATAAGTTCAGTTCCATCGTCGAGTCATACCGTTCCAGTGAGCGATGAACCAAGCATGCGCTGAATCGAGGATGTGGACGAGGAACAACGTTTCAGGTGGCATACAAACATATTCACTTGGAATAACTTCCAGTTTGCTTACAGACACGCCCCAGAAGAGATGAACTTGCATCTCTTGGTGTCGTAAATATGTCTGTCCATACTGATGGGCGGCAGGTTCACAATTCCTGGGTGGAGGGCTAAACACCGGAAACATTTGCGGTGGGTGTATGATTCGTGGCTCCTCTCACCAAAGCATGCATGTTTTCCCTGTGTTTCAGCCAGTTCATAAGATCGATGAAGGCGCCTTGGTGAGGACAGGGGCTTTGTTTTGACTGACAGTGCACGTATGGCAAATGGATTCCCGCGCCCTCGATGGCGTTCAAGAAGTGGATTTTTTAAAATATGTATTATCAGATTTAGAGAAATTATGAAATGAATACATGGGGGTCATCTCACTGTAATAATAGCGATACCTGTATGTTTATCATTTAATAGGCAAATCTGATTGGTTGGAGCCCAATAAGTAAAACTTCTTCGTGTAAAAGTTTCTTCTTTCTCACATAAACTAGAGACTGCGTATTAAATATGTAATAAAACAGGTGGTAACCATGCTCTTTGAAAATATTACAGATAAATTATACGCAGATAAACATACATATATTATATGTGCAGGAGTGATCGGGGTTAGGGAATTAGGATCGGACTGGAAATATTCTTGGAGGTGCATCTGCAAGGCATTTATGATTTTTTTTTTTTTTTTTGAAAGTGACCACGAAACAGGTGAATTTTAGAGGTTACTGGTACTGTAAAACCCCCATATTCTCCAGCTTCAGGAATAGGACATTCTTCTTCATGCAACTTGCAACGAAGGAAGGGCACTTATCCCTAAACAGAAGGAAAGGAGAGGGATATTAATCCCCAGGGTGCTTAGCCATCACAGCGGTATAGTTCAATATTTCCACCTTTATTGATTCATTTTCAAGAACAAGGTGTTAATGCATGCATAACTCGGTATATTCAGGTATATATACATTTTATGTTCTCTGCATGGGCCCTTAATCGCATGTGATGTTGCCCAAAAGGTTCCAGCAAACCACGCCATACAGCGTTGTACGTGGCACTACTCAGTCGGATATTTAGGAACTTAAATGATCGAGTAACTTCTCTGTCATTTTCCTGAACATTGGAGTAACCGGAACTTGAACCTCATAATACTTACCGCTGCTTCATCTGGTCTTATCCCATCTTATATCTCATCTGGAATCTCTCACGTAGTTTGCAATATGATGCATTTGGAAAAACAACAGTGAGATTCCTTCTTCGTTAACCAAAGAGACTCATTTGATTTAACCCTCGCAAATTACGCAAGATTTTCAGAGTATGATACGAATCATTCAAATTGACCAAGTCTCAGATGTATCATGTTAGCATCAAAGCGTTTTCTATAGTTCATTGCATAATATTATAGATGATATTGACACAATCGGACAGAAGTTGACCCAAAGCTCATCCGTCACTGTCTGAATTCCTCAGAAACGAATTCCCGCGTGACTTACACTTTGCAAGGATATACCCGCTTGAGTAATTCTACGATTGTATATCGTTTGCAGAGAAGACGTAATAATTAATTCCGAAGTCCAGGGATTTAGTTTCTCTGTAACAATCTAGGCGTACGATCAGCAAACAAGACAAACATGTAATAGTGTATCCACGAACCAAATGAATTACAGCCGCATGCCAAACAAGATATCAAGCCGGTAACTTCCATTTTAACTTTTAACTTCCATGCATGTTAACACGTTTTATCCGTAAGTTTTTGTGACCTGATATACCATATGTCATATCCCATTTGTGAATTTGATAATATCAAACAATGAATCACGCAAGGTCATATGACTCTTTCATGAGTATAGGCCTACGTAGCCTGAGTAAGAGTTCCATCTCTTATCGTGCATAGGACTGTGCGGTGTTCTCAACAGAAGAGTTTTACGATTTGGTACTCAGAGTAGGGGGCCTAAGACTTACGTTGCCACCAGCTATATAACTAAAACAATGGCATGAATGGCGGAATTTCTTTAAACTAATGAATATCCAATATACAGAGTTGTAACATGGAATGTCAAAGACCCCCTTAACTGATAACTGAAGTTCAGTATATTAGTTTCCTTGAGCTTAGTTACCTAGAGATCGACACAATGTGTAATTTATTGGGGGGATTTCCGTTTTTCATTCTTTCATACATGATTTCCCTATAGCGTCCATGATCCAAAGGCCTGTTCCATATTTCATATAACAACATTAGTACCAAATTCAAAAAGACAATCATAGTATACATAGACATACGTTAGTTTCCTACAAGAGAGAAGCGGTCAACAGTTTTCACTGATGCCGGCAAGACATCATGATGTTCCAAAAATATCAAATCCGTATCGCTGATCAGTATTCCTAATCCATATGATATTCGTTGTAAAGTCGTCATCTAAAGAATGATGTATCTCAGTCACGCTTTGACTGTGACTGTTCATATGAGCACCATGCATGGGGATCTTGAAGTACATGGGTTCATACGACCTAGAATTAGACACAAGTTATGAAACGTAACGCCATGGATCTTGCACGCTGGGCTCGTATTTTGCTATCAGCATGCGATATGTATCGCCAAATTTGAGAAACTTTGAGTGGAGGCGCTTGGTGTTATAGCCCTGTTTTTAAAGCTTCTGTTATGATGTTTTAATACGTTCACAGTTCACACAGGATCTAGCAAATGCTACGAGGCGAGATATGTATACGCCATATGCAGGTCCCACTGGAATATTACTCTCCAGAAAGGGGCAGTTTACGATGTCGAAATTACTTATTAGCGATTTTTGGAACATCATGATGTCTTGCCGGCATCATTGAAGACTGTTGACCGCTTCTATCTGGCAGGAAACTAGCCTATGTTTATGTATACTATGATTGTCTTTTTGAATTTGGTGCTAATAATGTTATATGGAATATGGATTTGATCTTTGGATTATTGACGCGGATATTCTTTAACGGACGACGGATGAGTTATGAATGATGGACCAGACGCTTGTAATTGTAATCACCTCTTTTGTCATAAAGACGACGAGACGGAAGGCCAGCTCCATTTTTATAGTGGTATAGGTCCAAATATGATGTGCCGGTTGGGCTATCTGTAGGTTCCTTCAAATCCAGTGAATGTGGATATATATCCTTCACTGCCTCATTTATATATTGATTATCCACAGCGAGAAGATCGTCTATATAGCGTTTGATGAATGAGAAGGAACGGGCTTTGAATTGATCGGTTTTTGAAAGCGCCTGAAATATTAGTGTATTTAGAATTTTCAGCTTGGTTGTTTGTAGCTCTCAGATCTCTGCTCTTTTTGTTTTGCGAGTTGTTTTTCAAATCCGTCAACGACCCATGTACATATTGCTTTAATCTCACCTGTTGGTGATGATTCGATTTTACAGGGATTGCCTCAAGGCCGATCAACCTGTGCGTTCACATTTTCACAGACATGAATTTTCACTGCTGTCGCTCAAATTAAACGTTTATTTTATTTTTTTTTTTCGTTACGGGGGATGTGTGACCTGTGATGTTATATTAGAGACATTAGAGCCCCGAGGTATTCATCTGTTTTACACTTATACTCGACAGTTTTGGGATCTTATTGTCTATTTCATGGATCTGTGATATTTTGCAGTTTTCAGTTTTCCATTTATTCTTTTTCCATTGTTGTATGCCTTGAACTATCAAGATACAGCTTTGGACAATAAGTGGTAACGTCTGATATTGATGAATATGTGTGTCGTATTTAGGATTTTCAAAAGACATATTTGAACATTAACTGGCGATGTGCCGTAAGTTTGTTGTTTTCGTAGAATCCAGGGTAGTGTATCATTTGGAACATCGCGATTGACCTCTTCATGTTTCTAGTATACGTTGGTTTATTTTCCATCTTCTATGTCCCACTGTGTTTATGATTGCATTTAATACTGTTTTTCAAATTCTTTTAGTCACAGTCTAGACCCATGTACTTCAAGATCCTCATGGTACTCATATGAACAGTCACAATCATAGCGTGACTGAGATACATCATTCTTTAGATGACGACTTTACAACGAATATTATGGATTAAGAATACTGATCAGCGATACGGATTTGATATTTTTGGAACATCATGATGTCTTGCCGGCATCATTGAAAACTGTTGACCGCTTCTCTCTTGCAGGAAACAAGCCTATGTTTATGTATACTATGATTGTCTTTTTGAATTTGGTGCTAATACTGTTATATGGAATATGGAATAGGTCTTTGGATTATGGACGCGGATATTCTCTAATGGACGACGGCTGGATTATGAATGACGGACTAGACGCTTGTAATTAAGTTTGTCATTGTTTTCTGTCATTTTTCGCTGATGATAGTATATGGAGTTAAATTTTATTTTTCTGGGAGCTGATAATTACAGACGATATTTGAAATACGAGACGGGCGTTGAAGATTTTTGCTCTATATTTTATCGATATTGCATATATTTGATAATCAATATAGATTTGTAATAACCAATAATATAATTGATAGATGATAGTTTTCAGTGTATAGCTATATATGTATGCATGTTAGACTTGTTTTATTCAGGAGGCGTGGTATCTCGGTCAGTGCACAGTTTTATATAGCGTTTGTATGTGGTAATCAGTTAACTGTTCATTGTGAATTAGACGTACTAAGATCAGAGGGTGGTTTCGAAACAGGACGCTTGACCGAACAATAGAGGTAGGTTTCCGGTCAGTGTTCATTGTACAGCTGCATGGGAACTACTCTGTGTTTGACAAATGATTGTCATTTTACAGTATGTCAAGTCTGTCAACTAATAAACACCATTTTTGTTCAAACAGCATAACGGGTCTTGTATGGATGATCTTTCGAGGCAAACTGAAGTCGAATCTGGAGTCGTTATTAGTAAGGTTATATGCGCCACAAGCCACGTAGTCTCGTAATTACCTGTCAACATTGGCAGTAAGATAGTGGTGATACCTGATTAGTTTATAATCTATGTTATGCAGTAGAAAACTGCTCATTTATACTAAATGCTAATGCGTAGGAGAGAATTCTCGAATGAGAAGAATAGATTCAACTATGATCCTCAGCAAGCGTCAGACAATCAATATTCAGCCGTCGTCCATGGTTTAGACACAGAAGGAATTTCTTCGTTACTTTTCTAAATACGTGATATTTTGATGAGGGTGTGATAGATTTCACAGCGGGTATAACTATAGGTAAGATAAATAATTATGTGTTTCATATTATTATGTATTACACGGAGATCAGAGGTTCCATTTTGATTTTAGTACGGTTTTAGTTCACTCATATCCAGGGTATGCTTGTATTTTGCTGACAACGTCTGACACAGTATAGGCCTTCTCCAAAATATTCATGATCTGTATTCTGTCGTCATGAAAGAACAATCTGCTTATTATCATATTCATATTAGACAGTCCGTGCTGACAGTAATTCTTATGATTGTAACCCCGGGAATACATGTTGATGACAGGACATCTGATATGATGTTTGTTCAATGGTACTTGTTCAAAGGCGATATTTTAGATTGTTAATATTCAGTTATTTTATGCTGGTTGTTTGGGAAGATTTTCCCATTGGTAACTTCACCAAGGCAAATACATAACTTCATACATATATCACTGTTTACAACATGTGCATATCTAATTATCTTAACAATCTAAACCAACGCATCATTACCACAACTTGCTCGAACATATTATGCCATCAGATGCCTACACTTTTTGATGAGCAATACCACCATACAACAGACATTGGTAGACCATTGGCCTTGTCTTATCCGGAATAGAAATCCCTATGTTCATCGGTGATCGTCACGAGTTGTCCCGATAAAGACCTACCGATAGTAGACCAATAAGAAGTCGATGTATGGGTTCACCGTGTTGTTTCGTCTTTCGGTTATATGGCGATTGTTTTGTGTATATAGTTAGGAAAGTTTTGTTGACATATTCCAGACTATGCACAATGTCTCTGAGTATCTCGGAAATTGAAAAGACTAATTCCCAAATAAGTGTAACAGCAAAGGCAGAAAGGAAATTACATGTGCATTCGCAAGGTATCCAGTGAGAATTACCACAGCAAATCACTGCTATGACTGCTGTTTGATCATATCACAGCAAATTACTGCTATGACTTCTGTTTGATCATATCACAGCAAATTACTGCTATGACTGCTGTTTTATCATATCACAACAGTAAATCACTGCTATGACTGCTGTTTGATCATATCACAGCAGTAAATCACTGCTATGACTGCTGTTTGATCATATCACAGCAAATCACTGCTATGACTGCTGTTTGATCATATCACAACAGTTAATCACTGCTATGACTGCTGTTTGATCATATCACAACAGTTAATCACTGGTATGACTGCTGTTTGATCATATCACAACAGTTAATCATTGGTATGACTGCTGTTTGATCATATCACAACAGTTAATCATTGGTATGACTGCTGTTTGATCATATCACAACAGTAAATCACTGCTATGACTGCTGTTTGATCATATCACAACAGTAAATCACTGCTATGACTGCTGTTTGATCATATCACAACAGTAAATCACTGCTATGACTGCTGTTTGATCATATCACAACAGTAAATCACTGCTATGACTGCTGTTTGATCATATCACAGCAGTAAATCACTGCTATGACTGCTGTTTGATCATATCACAGCAGTAAATCACTGCTATGACTGCTGTTTGATCATATCACAGCAGTAAATCACTGGTATGACTGCTGTTTGATCATATCACAACAGTTAATCATTGGTATGACTGCTGTTTGATCATATCACAACAGTAAATCACTGGTATGACTGCTGTTTGATCATATCACAACAGTTAATCATTGGTATGACTGCTGTTTGATCATATCACAACAGTTAATCATTGGTATGACTGCTGTTTGATCATATCACAACAGTTAATCATTGGTATGACTGCCGTTTGATCATATCACAACAGTTAATCATTGGTATGACTGCTGTTTGATCATATCACAGCAGTAAATCACTGCTATGACTGCTGTTTGATCATATCACAACAGTTAATCATTGGTATGACTGCTGTTTGATCATATCACAACAGTAAATCACTGCTATGACTGCTGTTTGATCATATCACAACAGTAAATCACTGCTATGACTGCTGTTTGATCATATCACAGCAGTAAATCACTGCTATGACTGCTGTTTGATCATATCACAGCAGTAAATCACTGCTATGAATACTGTATGATCATATCACAGCAAATCATTGGTATGACTGCTGTTTGATCATATCACAACAGTTAATCATTGGTATGACTGCTGTTTGATCATATCACAACAGTTAATCATTGGTATGACTGCTGTTTGATCATATCACAACAGTAAATCACTGCTATGACTGCTGTTTGATCATATCACAACAGTAAATCACTGCTATGACTGCTGTTTGATCATATCACAACAGTTAATCATTGGTATGACTGCTGTTTGATCATATCACAGCAGTAAATCACTGCTATGACTGCTGTTTGATCATATCACAGCAGTAAATCACTGCTATGACTGCTGTTTGATCATATCACAGCAGTAAATCACTGGTATGACTGCTGTTTGATCATATCACAACAGTTAATCATTGGTATGACTGCTGTTTGATCATATCACAACAGTTAATCATTGGTATGACTGCTGTTTGATCATATCACAGCAGTAAATCACTGCTATGACTGCTGTTTGATCATATCACAACAGTTAATCATTGGTATGACTGCTGTTTGATCATATCACAACAGTAAATCACTGCTATGACTGCTGTTTGATCATATCACAACAGTAAATCACTGCTATGACTGCTGTTTGATCATATCACAACAGTAAATCACTGCTATGACTGCTGTTTGATCATATCACAACAGTTAATCATTGGTATGACTGCTGTTTGATCATATCACAACAGTTAATCATTGGTATGACTGCTGTTTGATCATATCACAACAGTTAATCACTGCTATGACTGCTGTTTGATCATATCACAACAGTAAATCACTGCTATGACTGCTGTTTGATCATATCACAACAGTAAATCACTGCTATGACTGCTGTTTGATCATATCACAACAGTAAATCACTGCTATGACTGCTGTTTGATCATATCACAACAGTAAATCACTGCTATGACTGCTGTTTGATCATATCACAACAGTTAATCATTGGTATGACTGCTGTTTGATCATATCACAACAGTTAATCATTGGTATGACTGCTGTTTGATCATATCACAACAGTAAATCACTGGTATGACTGCTGTTTGATCATATCACAACAGTAAATCACTGCTATGACTGCTGTTTGATCATATCACAATAGTTAATCATTGGTATGACTGCTGTTTGATCATATCACAACAGTAAATCACTGCTATGACTGCTGTTTGATCATATCACAGCAGTAAATCACTGGTATGACTGCTGTTTGATCATATCACAACAGTAAATCACTGCTATGACTGCTGTTTGATCATATCACAACATTTAATCATTGGTATGACTGCTGTTTGATCATATCACAACAGTAAATCACTGCTATGACTGCTGTTTGATCATATCACAGCAGTAAATCACTGGTATGACTGCTGTTTGATCATATCACAACAGTTAATCATTGGTATGACTGCTGTTTGATCATATCACAACAGTTAATCATTGGTATGACTGTTGTTTGATCATATCACAACAGTTAATCATTGTTATGACTGCTGTTTGATCATATCACAACAGTAAATCACTGCTATGACTGTTGTTTGATCATATCACAACAGTTAATCATTGGTATGACTGCTGTTTGATCATATCACAACAGTTAATCATTGGTATGACTGCTGTTTGATCATATCACAACAGTAAATCACTGCTATGACTGCTGTTTGATCATATCACAACAGTAAATCACTGCTATGACTGCTGTTTGATCATATCACAACAGTAAATCACTGCTATGACTGCTGTTTGATCATATCACAGCAGTAAATCACTGGTATGACTGCTGTTTGATCATATCACAACAGTAATCACTATGACTGCTGTTTGATCATATCACAACAGTTAATCATTGGTATGACTGCTGTTTGATCATATCACAACAGTAAATCACTGCTATGACTGCTGTTTGATCATATCACAGCAGTAAATCACTGCTATGACTGCTGTTTGATCATATCACAACAGTTAATCATTGGTATGACTGCTGTTTGATCATATCACAACAGTAAATCACTGCTATGACTGCTGTTTGATCATATCACAACAGTAAATCACTGCTATGACTGCTGTTTGATCATATCACAGCAGTAAATCACTGCTATGACTGCTGTTTGATCATATCACAGCAGTAAATCACTGCTATGAATACTGTATGATCATATCACAGCAAATCATTGGTATGACTGCTGTTTGATCATATCACAGCAGTAAATCACTGCTATGACTGCTGTATGATCATATCACAGTAAATCACTGATATCACTGCTGTATGATCATATCACAGTAAATCACTGCCATCACTGCTGTTTGATCATATCATGACTAAACATCTATCATGTCATGGCCTTGATGATTTTGTATTGTTGGAAACTTTGATATCGGCGCTCGAGGTAAGTAGACTGTCCTTTACAAAAGATATGTTACGCTTACATAGGGAAAACTGAAATGTGCGTAACTGTGTAAAGCGTTTTGTAAATAAATATATTTTTTAAGACTATATACAGAAACATCAGCCCCGAAAAAAAAATGCACTACGGCTGTTCAAAATGTGCTCTCTAGTATTTTTAGAGCATTCAAGTGGAGTATATTATAAGTTAAATATTTTCCACCACCTCTACCATAATTTATACAAGAGCTAAATCGGAGAAATCCTATTAATTGTCACATTTCACAGATCTATGTATTGGTTTCCACAGATCTAATTTGTGATTTGTGTGATATAAGAAAATGACAAATGTAAAAAGTAATCTGCAAAAAACTTTAAAAAATCCACCTCAGTGACCATTGGAAACCATGATCCCCATCTGGATATGTGAAAAAAAAGCATGGATCCGGTTAAAGCGAAACCCCTTGGCCAACTTTGCCCGAAGGTTATTGTCGTCGTCGGCGTCGTCTGTCTGCATGTCTGTCTGTCTGTTTATGCGTCTTTCTTGTCAACATGATATCACGAGAAGCATTATAGCCAGGCATTTTAGTCATAGTTTAGTCATAATTTATATAACATATGTACCCGGTCATTGACGAGAAGCCTGTCCCACTTGACTGATCTTGACCTATTATTTTTTTCAATGTTTACTATGCTATAACATGAAGAAATACAGCTTGGCTTTCCAAATTTAAGCTGAGTAGACATCTGACGATGGTCCAGGTTTGTATTGAAGACGACTGATAATGACCTATCTTTGCCAGATTCTATTAAGCACGATATTTCATGAAGCGTTACATCTACATTTTCCAGATTTATAACACAATTGCAACTGATGATGGACCTAAAGTCTATCGAATATGGCTGACCTTGACCTGTTTCCAAATGTCAAATTGTTTACATTAAGTCCGACTTCATGTTTCATATACAATTAAGTGAGAATAGGTCAGAAACCTGTGGAAGATAACTGATTGCAGTATGAAGAGCTATATGAAGAGTAAATAAAGAGCTAGGAATTCGGTCAGCAAAAAAAAAAAAAAAAAATCCATCATGGCAAAATCTGACAAGGCCCAACATCCTATGTATTTCATGTATGAAAGGACTATGGTCAACACTACTAGATCACGTTTTCATTAACTTAGTTGTCAAAGTTCTTAAAATACATCTTATGCAATGCACGTGTGCTGCGTGTAGACAATAACAGATAGCCGAGACAGTAATGTCTTAATATAAACCTTGTTCTGCAAAAGCTATATTGAAGTGATCGGCAAGAGGTGGGAAATATTGACGACGTCTGGCGACCAAAAAGCAACCATATGACTCTACTGGAAAGCTTCCCTCGGCTTCTCACATTCATAACCGAATACGGTGGATTCTCGGATGTGGCCTTAGAATCTCAGCCGCGCTTTTATTGCAGATGTTCATGTGGAGACTATGAAGTATCCACAAGGCTCCTAGCACCGGCATAAGCGGAATTAGATACGCTGTCTCGGGAGCTGTGATGGCAGATCAGCTTAAACAAATGACTCATTTCTGATCTTAATGAATGAGCATCGACAACGTCTGATGAAGTATACGCCTCAACATGAGGCAAATCTGTTAAATGCAAGAAGACCAAGAAAAACTAACCTGTAATGCCCGAGGCATATGGCTTAAATTTCTCACCAAAACAATGAATCTATATATATTTGTCGAATGGCATGTACAGAAGGCGGGCCATAGGGACTAACTACAGTCCACCAGCAGAATCCTACCATATACAGGAATAAATTGGAGCGATATGCAAATCGATGTCTTGCGACTAAAAAGCAACTATATGACCTTACAGGAAAGCTTCCCTCGGTTCCTCACATTCAGACCAGAGAATACGGTGGATTCTCGGATGAAGCCTTAGTATCTCAGCCTCACTCACTCACTTATTGAAGCTGTTCATGTGGAGACTATGAAGTATCCACACAGCCACTAGCATCGGCTTAAGCGGAATTAGATACACTAGCTCGGGAGCGGTGATGACAGATCCGCTCAGACAAATAACTCATCTGATCTTAATGGATGAGCATCGAGGACGTCTGATGGAGTGAACGCCTCAAGATGAGGTAAACCTGGTAATGCCCGACGTCGTACGGCTTAAATTACGCCTTGAGACAGTTTCTAATAATGGAAACTTAACTATCACTGCTACACATATCGCTAGATCTTGGACACTCAGTGGTACCTTTCGGAAGATGTTCGGAGTTGAATTCATACCAATATATATCGTCAAGCTTCGCCACTGGCACGGTCGTTTTTGTCTATATGGTAACGTAATGCCTCATTCAAAACAGAACTTAACTTGATGGACTAGTCTGCTAATTACAATATTTCACAGATCTATGGATGTTAAGAAAACTTCCCTCTACAATATCTTTCAGCATGTGTTTATTATAGAGATTGTCTGGGAATGAACGACTAGGGTTAAATAACAACAAGGGAATTCAATTAATGATGAGATTGTACTAAAATGAATCACAATGCAGGTAAAGTGTTTAAGTGTTTGCGTAAACGTCTAGTAAGAGAATTGGAGATGTCGGACTGATAAAATGACAGCTGTTGATCGTCCTCGTGAGACAGTCAATATCTAATGGGTACGACATACACTGAGAGTTGTTGTTGTAGTCACAGAAAGCCAAAAATGGATCACAATAAGATGCTATCTACTGTCGTTAAGCTGGCACCAGCCAGATTCTGTGTACCTGGGAATATGTTGCTAGCAGTACAATCCGGCCGGGATACAGGGGTTAAAACCTGTGTTACAAGGCAAAACGATTCACACCGTTAGCATCACATGAAAATGCGTGCGTTCTCTAAATACAATCACATGGAAATTAACTTTCCTGTTGTGAAGCAAATAGTGTTCCGACAAAAAAAGAACGTTAATTTTGCGGAGAGAATGCGCTAAGATTCCCATCGTCCATCACCAGCTGCGATCAATCGGTCGAAATTTGTGATTGAATTTCCGTAAAGCTGAATTTGAGGAGATTAACAATAGCATGTCCCGGGCCGCCGATGGAATATGTCAATGACTTGATTATATCTTCATTGAACAGCTGACGACAATCAAGGAGTGAGTAGAAGGGTTTAACGTCGTTTTCAACCATGTTTCAGTCATATCACGACGGTGCCTACATGTGCCAGAACACAGGAGTGCTCACAGTTCCTATTACCCTGGGCACTGATCAGTACAGCACTCAACGATGTACAGACGCAAGCATGCACTCACATATATTTATCTCGGCCAATAAGTGTCATGATTTTGTAATTTCCATTTCCCTCCCTTCCATTTTTCTCGCTAACCTCTCAGAAATACGTCCAACCCCGTAATTTATTTCCCCTGTACGTCATATTACTCTTATTTAGTTCATACCTGATACTGATGATTCACCCGATGCTGAAATTCTTAATGAGTTATTGCAATGTGTGGGTCTTTATCTATCTGTATTGTAAACAATGCCATGAATCCAATCTCACCAAACCACTCAAAACATTTCAAACCATAACCTTAATCTCTCAAAACTGAAAGATTTTCTGGTAAAGCTTTTGCAAATACGATTCATCGTCAATTTTCCATGGTATGGTATGCGGGAGTATATGCTGTAATTTAATCTATGGAAGCTTCACATTGATTGGTATTAGATGAGGCAATCGTTTAAACTAGACATATGTGCCTCCTCGCATTTTATGCATCTGAAAAAGTAGATTTTATATCTACGAATGCTCATGCGAAATAAATTAGTCAGTCTCAAGCGTAATGCCCTGTGACGTTCAGAATATTTCCTTGATTGACGCTTTGTACCCAAGAATACAATTATAAGTGACCGCATTGGGGTTCGAGGAAAGAGAAATGGATTTTCAGGAGAATATGACCGCAGTGGCATCTCGACGGGGATATCGGGTGCAAAGTCAAAACCTCACAACATAGAGTTCCCATGTTTTTTATTTGTAATCACATGGAGCAATACTTGTCTGTCATAGAACAAACAGGTTTCTCCCAAAAGGAAATATTTTGTGTGGGGAATACGTCAATCATCTCGATTTTCATCCTCACCTCCGGAGGAGCGATACTGCAGGGGAATGTGTGATTATTGTGTCAGTGGCATTTAGAAGCTAAGAATAAGTAATCGAATGAAAACATTCTTATGGATAGAAATAGGAAGTTATCACTGAGAAAGTTTCTATTTAATCCTATTTTTGTAAGATTCGCTAGACCTTGGATGATCGCTACTGGCAAATCCCCGCTGGCAAATCGGTCTGAAGTTTTGGCACTTGCTGTTGGTGATTGGTTTTCTACATTGATTTAATATTGATGACTTACTAATTCAGTATAACAGTGTCTAAATGACATGGGGTGTCGTTGTGCACACTCCAAGACGGAGTAAGAATATGCCTCAGCACTTCATAGAGCTTCTTGTAAGAGGCGACTAACTGGCCGCACCTGTTGGGTTCCCAGATGTGAAAATCCCGGATGTTAAAAGGAATAGGACCCTACCCGTGTGGTTTCCGGGTGTGGAAAGGAATAGGAACCAAACGTCGTGATATGACTGAAATACTGTTGAAAGCGACGTTACATCATAACGTCGCTCAATGCTATGTACATGTTATACGAAAAATCAACAACATTTTTAAGACCACACTAATTTTTTTCTCTTTTCATGTCATCTTCCTATACATGGGTTTATCCATTCTCGCTAAAACCAGTGGTATATCTATCCTTTGGCTCAAAAAGAAACCTTGACGTTTATCAACGTGTTACAATTTGATTTTCCCAACTAAATTTAGGTGTCAATGTCGGTGTACCGTGTGCTTGTTGTCCATGACTTCTCTACAGTAGACTGATTTCTGTCATGAATGTTATCTGGTGTACGTTCACTTGGATGAAGTCTACTCTTTAATTGTGAGCCTAATTCCCAATGATTCGTTATGAATTATACATCTCTTCTCATCAAACGTCTTATTCATGTCTTCTCCAGCCAAAATATCCCTGCGAAGAAAGGACAAATGTTGGACAAAGAGTGTTAACCTAATGACACCTACTATATCAAGATTATCTAATATTCCACAAGAAATTTCATTAATAAAATCTCTTTGATGTTCATTCAAAATGCAAATTTCGTGAATTTGTATAGTTCGCGAAATACTATGAAAACATCTTCATTGCTTAGAAGGGAAGTACCATATCTCATTTGTATACAGAACAATATATTCTCAGGAAAAATTAATATCATCTAAACTTTCATTTTGTGTTCGCAGAAATGGTTGGAACGTCGGTAAATTTTCATCTGGAACAGCTTTCATTCATATTTGGGTTCTGCAAAAAATATTCAGCCCCCCGCCCCCGCTTCCCAGATTTAATCCGCATGGAACTTCCAGCGTTACTCGCCCCACTATCGGTACACATGTTCTTACTCGCCCCACTATCGGTACACATGTTCTTACTCGCCCCACTATCGGTACACATGTTCTTACTCGCCCCACTATCAGTACACCTGTTCTTACTCGCCCACTATCCCGGTACACATGTTCTTACTCGCCCCACTATCGGTACACATGTTCTTACTCGCCCCACTATCGGTACACATGTTCTTACTCGCCCCACTATCGGTACACATGTTCTTACTCGCCCCACTATCGGTACACATGTTCTTACTCGCCCCACTATCGGTACACATGTTCTTTCTATAATCGTTACAAAATTCAAGATGGTGAAGACGTATTGACGGGCCTGATTTATTTCGTAGGAAAGTGACGATGACAGAATTCCAAAACTGTCTGCAGGCATATTTAGTTATGGTTGTAGGAGTAAATCAGATCAGTTGTTCTAGCGGTCGAATGTCGCATTGATGTAAAACCCTGTGGTATCTTTATCACTTGTAATCCAAAACTCGGGATATTGCCCCTCTCTCTCAGAAATTTCTATTGCTTCGATTCTAACAAATCGAACATCCCTAGCCTTGCCCCCTCTGTGAGACTGAGTTTGTCACATTGGTTATTTTTGGGGGGTATCATTTCCGTCATTAGAAGCATAGAGTCTGGCGTTCATAACCTGTTTTCAGAATATTCTCTCAGAGGTGACGTTCCCATGACAGACTGGGCTGATCAAATATATTTCTCTCATAATCTTGCCCTTATCGATGACATCGAACCATATATATCTATTACTCTGATGTTACCAAGG
>JAVTVY010017104.1:0-63489 GCA_036873755.1 Hanleya hanleyi | reverse complement strand
ACGTGTGCGACCTGCGTTGACGCATCAGATCATTCACTAAATCCGTCATGTGGGTCCCCGGGACCACCTGATTCTGTACCAGGAGTTCGCCTTTATCATTCCAAGTCATGTTAGGATTCTGTTTCATCCGTTGTAATACCAGGCCAGCTTGTTTCTTGAACGAGGCAGGTACACTCTTCAGGACTTCGTCTTCCACCCACTGTGGGGCTGTGGGTGGTACCCCACCCGGCTGTTGGAGCGGTGCTGAGGTCGGCGGTCTGTCACGTGGTGGTGGTGGTGGTGCTGGAGTAGAGAGGGTTTTGTATTGGTCCATGTACGTCATGTACCGTTGAAGCGTCTCATTCCGGGAAAGATGCCGGTCCGTAGTCGAAGGTGTTCGGGGGTGGCTTGCTTCAGGTCGAAGAGCATATACCCGTGCTGAGGGGTTGTGGCATCTTTAAAGGCTTCCAACGCAAACGGTGTGCGGCCGGGATACATGTCTCGCCAGGTGCAGCAATTGAGTGGTATCTCTCGGGTTTTTGAAGACCACCAGGTAGTGGGCATTTAAGCTGATGTTCTTTGTTTTTACTGAACAGATTCTGCACAATGTAGATGATGCTGAGCCGTCGATGGTGGCTGCCTTTGGTAAAGAGTTGGGTCACCCGACTGTCCGTCTCCGCCATGAGATCATCCAGAACCACCGAGGTGTCGGGTTCCAAATCGGCAAGGTTGGGTAGGCCTTCCACGAACGTGATGTGGGGCATTGCTGCATACACTTCCTGCCATTCTCCGTAACACCACACGACTCGAGCAATAGGTGGGGTGATCATGCTGTCGGCGTGTTGAAGGAGCTTCCTTACGAAGTGCGTTTTGCCGGAACCTGTCGGTCCTGCGGTGAGACACGTGAAGGGATGCTGCCAACGGGGGTCCATGGTTGAAGGTGTATCCGTTGTCGTGGTAACCCGCTCTTGTAAATTTGGTACGAGTGAACTGGAGTGGTGGTGGGTACAACGTCGGTCGTCGTTGTCTGTTCACTGTCAGGGATGATGATGGGGGTGGGTACAACGTGGGTCGTCGTTGTCGGTTCACTGTGAGGGATGAAATCCGGTGGGTCTTCAGACGTAGTGGATGTACTTGGTGTAAGTGTGGAGCTCGTGGTTTGTACGCGGGGTGTGGTGGTGACTGGGCTCGATACGACTGGTGCTCTCTGTAGACCGGTTTCACTGATGGCTGGTGTTCTCAGTTGGTTAAGTAACGTACTGGCATACGCTACGTCGTAAAACACACCTCCGTACAACACACTCAGCAGGGTTAGCAATATCACCACAAAGGCTACTTGTGCTTTGCACGTTTTGAGAGACGGTTGCACCGTGTTCATGGTCGGACGTGGAATGAAGGAGCACGGTAGTGGTGTCTGGCTTTATAGTCGTTTCACCTGGTTGGCAGCGACCCAGGAATTGAAGGAACTGGGCCAGCCTTGCCATTTCACGAAATGAAACAGTTTGCCACGTCGACGTTCCGTTTTCAAAATCTGCTCCACCGTGTAGTAGTCTTGCTGTGTTTTTACCACAGGCTGTAATTCCGTCTCGTAGAACGTCCCTAGCAATGGTTCTCCTTGAAGATCTTCCAGTTCATAGACTCGCTGCTGTCGGGCTAGGCGCCGTTTAAGCAGGAAGTGCTCATCGCTCCAGTTGGGCAAGTAACTTTTCTCGAACTTGCCCTTGACTTTACTGATCCGTACAGGGTCCCCGACCTTGAACACCGCCTTCGGTGCTCGTTGCGATTGCATGGGGTACAAGACACGCCGGACTTGGGCTTCATTGCGTTGGGTCACGGTAATGGGGGCTCTCTGTATACTCCGGTGATAGGCTCGATTGTAACCCCTTACAAATTTCGGGAGAACATCGATGTACCGCCTTGTATTCTTATAGGTGAAATATTTATACATGCGGCCTTTGAATGTCCTGTTGAACCTTTCCACCACGGAAGCCTTGGTCTCGTTGTACGTATGGAAGAAGAAGACCTGTTTCTTGAGAAAGGCTTGGAACGGTCTGTTGAGGAATTCCGTGCCTTCGTCGGTTTGCAAATACAAAGGTTTGCGCCCGGTCTTGAAGATGTCTTTGAACGCCGCTATGAGATTCGCCCCCGTTTTCGTCCGGATGGGTACCACCCACGCATACTTCGATAGGGTATCGATGCACGTCAAGATATATCGATTTCCATCGTTGTGTTTGGCAAAGGCACTCATATCGACCAAATCCGCTTGCCACTGGGCATCTATTCCTCCCACGATGACCCGGTTCCGTAGAAAATGGCGACGGACAGATCGATGTAAGGTATAGGTGTCTTGTTTTCTTAACCAATCTCGGACTTGAGCACGTTGTATCCCTTGGGGTTTGGCCGCTCGATAGAGAGCCGACAATGCACTATACGCAGCCGGACTGTCGGGACTAGTATAAGTTATCCAACACCTTCTCCCAGCGGTTCATGGTGACAAAATGATGATGGACCCGGAGAGAATGGTTTATTTATAACAAGTTTCTACCACCGTTGTGTTGGTTGACTCAGTTCAGCCGGGTAGTCAAAAGCTTCATTGTCTGGTTCATGACTAGGCAGTTGTTCATTGGGTTCAGCCAGCGCGTCCTCAATAGCACGAGCCCACCCCAACTGGTCTGATGACCGCTCGTCCGGTGTAAAGAGCTGGTCCACAATAGACACCACTTTCTCCAAGGCTGTCCACAGATCAGGGTCTAGGGTGAAGCTTTGCGTAGGATCGTGGTAACGCCCCACACGGGCAAAGAAGGGTCCACGGTGTACGTAGTTGGCGTTCTCGAGGTGGATGAGGTTTCCGTCGAGCTCACCGCTCAACACCCGTTTAAATTTGGTCCAGCCATCACGGTGTAGGGTAACCGTAGTGGATATGTACTCCGAACTCCACCCACAGGCATCCCGATCTTCCACGAGGGTGACTTTGTCTTCATAGACGTGTAACCCCACCTGGAGTGTAAGGGGCAGGATGGCTCGTAGGACGGGTGACATGCTTGACCCAATGACGATCGTTGAATGACACACACTGTGTCTGACCCTCGTATTTATAGTCCCACTGTCAATGCCACAGCGCCAGGGTCAATAGGGCGCAGACTAGTGTGAGGCCAACCAGCCGTCGCTGTTTCCGGCGTGAGCGCTCCTGGTCCATAGCCCGAGCATCAAGGATGGCTGTCATAGTCCAGTAGTGGTGAGTGATGGCACGCCTCTCCATCGAGTGCACTCTGTCGAGGACCGCTTCTGTGAACTCGTTGAGGATCTGGCGTCGCCCCTCGTTGTCGTGGCCATCTGCAAACATGGACCGGACCACTGCTCGGTAACCCGTGAGTGAATTCACCGCGGTGGCATGCTGTAAAATACGAGTCGCATAGGGCTCGGTCTCCGCCATGGCTCTGCAACCGTAGAAATGAAGGTGTGGGATACCGAGGGACGTGTTTTATAGACCAGGTCACACATGCGCGCCTAGCTGTCGGGTGTAGTCCGTGATACATGCCATCTTGGTCCCACTCCCACAGCCGCCATTTTGTACCCACACGCCGCCATTTTGTACCCACACGCCGCCATTTTGGACACCACCACACGCCGCCATTTTGACCACCACCACACGCCGCCATTTTGACCACCACCACACAGCCGCCATTTTGACCACCACACGCCGCCATTTTGACCACCCCACACGCCGCCATTTTGACCACCCCCACACAGCCGCCATTTTGACCACCCCACACGCCGCCATTTTGACCACCCCACAGCCGCCATTTTGACCACCCCACACGCCGCCATCTTGGTCCCACTCCCACACCAACACTTGCACTCAGTGATCCCTGTGATGTCATGGGAAACCCCCACAGACAGGTCAATACATGTTCACAGGTCAAAACAGCGCCCCCTACCGGCCCCAAGAGTTGCCTCCCCCGGCAAAATGTGACCTGTAATCATCTTTATATACTACTGGGCTTGTTGGCCTAAGCTCATCATGCAGCAATTCTCTCCGAGTAGCCACACTGGCCTTCGTTATCGTGTCAACCTTATGGCAAACCTGTGCATTGAAAATGTGATCTGCTTCCTGACATGAACCCATTGCTCCAAATAATATGTTAGAGAAACTAAGCAGTGACAAACCTGGACCAAGACCGTTCTGATCACAGTGACACTCCGCCAACAACATCAGCTATCAAATCATCGAAGAACAGAAGGCATATCCAACTCTTGAAGCCAGTACGACCCAACGCCGACTGCGCGAGGTTTACTGGATCTGCTTGAATGAATGAATAGGTCACATTGTTATTATCTCTCTTCGCCAAATCTCTTTGCTTTTGTTAAGTTTTATATAGGTATGATGTGAAGAGTATGTATCCATCTTCACTGGATTCGAAACAATAGTCTTTCAGTTGGACATCTTTATACATGTCCCTCATTGAAGATGAGCTTTCTTTCGTGTCGACATTTACCATGTTGAGACAATTACAACATTGACATCGTCCACTACCCCTTTCTGGATAACATTCTGTGAGGACCTGCATGTGGTGTATACATATCTTGCCTTGTATAGTTTTCTGGATCCTGTGGGAAATTATTTCAATCAATAACACGAACCATTTTTTCAGGGACTTATTCGACAAGGCCACAAGAACCTTACTGTTTCCCTAATTTGGTGATAAATGTCGCACTGACATAACAAGGGCATAACTATCCTGTCCCGCATTGTACAGATATGTGGGCATTTAGTGATGTGAATAGTTCTATTTGGAGAGGTGAGCGGTGTTATACTGCACAGACTTCCTACATGTGTGAGATCTGGGGACAATCGTGAAGAATATATGGGTGTTTACCCCGCAATGTCTTTACATGACTTGTCGACGGGCGGTGGTTGTCTCTGGCTTCCTCCACCTTTCAAACTTGCTGTCCCGAGTCGACTAACTGGGGCACCCGTGGGGTTCCCGGGTGTGAAAAGGAATAGGACCCAAACGTCCTGATTTGACTGACATTACTGAGATATAGTTGAAAGCGGCGTTAATTTCCATTCCGTCACTCACTCGCTCACTCCATTCCCTCAATCAAACTGGCTGTCACCATATAGTGAAATAACCTTGAGTGTGACATTAACCCCCACTTGTCGAGCATCGTGGAAAATGTGTTGAGGCGGGGGGAACGCCTCACAATATCCCTACACGTGGGTCATTGGCGTGGTAATCATATTCCGTGAAGATATGGTGTAGAATTGGTGCCCAATATTATCCCTACCTTTGCGGATAATATGGAGCAATCGTGTTTGCGGAATTTGTGTGGAAACGAGTTCGGTGCAAGCCAAGGTGCATTAATTTGCAATATTCCCCACATTAGAATGATTTGGTCAGAACGATTCACGAGGAGGGTTTGGAAAGAAATGATGGTCGAATTTTCAACAATTTTTTTCCGGCAAATTTGATCCATATTGTTAGATGTGTGGAATATACGGAATGATCATTGTGTATTGTTTGTTGGCAATCAGTATGAAAAATGCATGGGCTCATTTGTATAACGAAAGCTAGGCAACTAAGTCTCCATCAATTTTGGGGGCGATCATTATCGAAAATGTATACAGTGTGATGCCCTGCAATTTTACTGCTTGCGGGGAATTCGACAAGCAGTGGGCCAGACGATAAACCGAAAAAACGTTAGTTCTTCCAGTTGATTGGTTAACTGTGCCAAAGTTGAGGAACAGGAAATGTTATTCGCGGAATCTGATTGGACAGTTGGCGTTTCCAAGTTCTCCAACTGGTGTATGGGATTGGGAGACTGCATTTTCCCATTTTCCCTGTATGTGGCAATTGTAGCGTGATCAGTTCTATTTGGGGAAGCTAAGGGGCATAGCCTCACAGTTCCTACGTGTGTGAGATCTAGGACACTCATGAGGAATGTATGGGTGGGGCACCCCGCAATGCCCCTACATGTTGGAAAATGGGGACGATCATTAGGGGAATGGGTAGGGGTGGGGTGTTGGGCGTCCAACAATACCCTACATGTGGGGCATTGGCGTGGTAATCATTGATTTGCAATATTCCCGCATTAAAGTGTGTTGGGTCAATCCAAATCATGAGGAACGTTTGAGGAGAGATGATTGGCGAATTTCCTGTATACAAATTCCTTTCCAGCAAAGTTATCCATACTCCATAATGTACGATCAAATATCGTTACAGATGGGGAATATGTGGGATGATCATTGTGTTTTTGTGGAAGCTATGGGATATGTGGGGAATTTGGGGACAAGCACTCCTGGCAAACTGAATAGTGGCAGGAGGAACACCTATGGGGTGGTGTACAGTGCAACTACACTGCATAATCTGGAGAAGTAGGGTGCAATGTAGGCTGATGATTATTTCTTTTGCGCAGTGTAGGCTATTTACTCCTCGGGGACAGAGGGGAGGGGGTGATTGGTAAGTTTTCTGCTCAACCTGAATATTCTGGAGGCGAAATGGCCCCAATATTGCGGTAGATACTTTATGAAGGGAGCTATTGACTAATGCTATGTGGAGCTGAAAATGCAGGAGTCATTACAGTTGACCCCAGACTTGGATATTGTATGAATTGTCTCGTGATCGTTACATGGTGGAATACGAACCAATATCGTCCATGCTGTTACATGGGAATCACTTCTTCACTCTCAGCACCCACACAGAACTACCGTTTCGACTGCTCGGCTTTTCTTCAGTGTGCCAAAGCTGTGTCTGATTGAACCGAACATGCACTGGAATTTGATTGATACTTTATTTACATTAATTCTTGGCCACCTTAGCATAAATCTCAACACTGTTTCAGAAAGGCAGCTTTCAACATTGCGTCTAATCTACCATCGGCTGTTCGAACCTGCCTCCACTACGTTTCAATGTTATAACATACACGAGGCACACACACGAATATATTCGATTGTACACTCGTCCACCAGTTTACTGGTGTTTATCTGGGAAATTTGAAACCTACTTCCGAAGTCGAAACGGCACACTGAATTGTAGGATAACCAAGCACAAAAATCGGGACAAAAGGAACTAGCAGCATGATGTGACCTCTAAATTGGAGCAATATGCAAGAGGTGGACAATTTTTACGACGCCTGGCTACTAAAAAGCCATCACAGGATAGTTTCTCTCGGTATCTCACATTCAGACCCGAGAATAAGGTGAGATCCTCGGACGTACCTTAGTATCTCAGCCGCGCTTTTATTACAGATGTTCATGTAGAGACATGAATGAATGAATGAATTTTATTCACCAATAATATATGGGTATAATAACATGTAGGTTGACAAAATAATGGCGGGAATAAAGCCCCAGGGGGCTTGTTCTATCCCAGTTAGGAATATAATTATAAGTATCTGAATATAGGGAGAATGCGAACGGTGAATAAAAAAAACTTTAAAACTTTGGGCATACAATCTAGAAATTATCATCGAGAAACGGGTAAAACTTCGAGTAAATAAGATTTAAGCTTAGACCTGAATAGTGATGAAGATTTTATGGTTTTGAGAACTGAGGGTAACTTGTTCCATTCCCGTGGCCCCGTGACTCCAATTGTATAATACGAAAGATTAGAGGACTAGAAAGGTCTATATAAATTTACTTCTTGGTTCCTTGTGGCATAGCGGTGTACTTCAGACAGTTTTGTAAAATAGTTACGGAAAAGAACCGGCATTGTTTCAGGGTGATACAAAAACTTTTGAACCAGGTTTAAACAGGAATATAAATTCAGATCGTGCAGAGGGGTGATTTTTAGATGAGTGAATAGTGGTTGAGCATGCTCGCGTTTCTGCGATAGAGTAATAACTCTGAGGACACGCTTCTGGAGCAATATTAACGGTTTCAGATGAGTCATATATGTGTTTCCCCAGAGGATGTTACAGTAGGATAGGTATGGGTATATCATCGAATAATATAAGATATGTAGTGTTTTCTTATTTACTGAGTTTTTGATAAAGTTAATAACCCCAGTGTTTCTTGCCACCTTCTTGCAAATGTAGTCGATATGGTTTGTCCAGTTTAGTTTATTGTTGAAGAAAACTCCGAGGAATTTGAAACTATTTACTAATTCAATCTCTTCACCGGATATAAATAGCTGTGGCACGTGCCGCAGGCACAATAAACTAAACTGGACTAAACTTCAACAATAAACTAAACTGGACAAACCATATTGACTACATTTGCAAGAAGGTGGCAAGAAACACTGGGGTTATTAACTTTATCAAAAACTCAGTAAATAAGAAAACACTACATGAAGTATCCACGCGGCCCTAGCACCGGCTTAACCGCAATTAGATATGCTAGCTCGGGATTAGCTGAAAAAATACCTGATGCGAATGGATATGCATCGTGGACATCTGATGAAGTAAACGCCCCAACATGGGGTAAACCTGGTAAATGGACGAATACCCAGAAAATCTAATCTGTAATGCCCGACTTCGTACGGCTTAAATTTTCCACCAAAACAATAAACCTACATATATTTCTCGAATGGCATGTACATAGGGCGGGCCTCGGGGATTAACAGTCCACCAGCAGAATCCTACCATATACAGGTAATAAACATACTTTCTCAACCAAGACGTCGAACATACCACGGTAACAGTATTGATAATTGTGATTACTGATTTTCCTGACGAATCTGAACTGTCTTGCTGTGTGGTTTCAGCAACGAATGCATGAAAGATGAACTGTTTGGTCTAGAAACGCTTCCAATCAACGATCCCAGTAAACATATTGTATCCTTCTATTTTCTCCACTGGGTCTTAAAAGTTCGCGCCATATACCTGTAACTGCTGTTTATTCTAGAACTCTCATTTGCACTTTCTTAAACTAGTCTCCAGTACCTTTGGTTTCTGTGTCACACTCCAGTACTTTGGAATTATCCCCATTCGCCTACCTTTTCGGTAATTTCTCCATATTGGAGTCGTTGGATTACGGGCAATTGTTGGGCCGATTAGCTTTCTGTCGTTCACTCAATATCTCTCTTCAGGATGTTGATCTTCAGGGGCCGTGTGGATACTTCATAGTCTCAACATGAACATATGCAATGAAATCGCGGCTGAGATACTAAGGCCGCGTCCGAGAATACACCCTATTCTCGGGGTCTGAATGTGAGATGCAGGGGGAAACTATCCTGTGGAGACGTGGTTGCTTTTTAGTCGCCAGACGTCATTTTTCCCCACCTCTTGCATATTGCTCCAATATATTACCTGTATATGGTAGGATTCTGCTGGTGGACTGTTAGTCCCCGAGGCCCGACCTCTGTACATGTCATTCGACAAATTATGTAGGTTTACTGTTTTGGTGGGAAAGTCAAGCCGTACGACGTTGGACATTACAGGATAGTCTACACATGAACAGCTGCAATAAAAGCGCGTATGAGATACTAAGGCTATACTTCCGAGAATCCACCGTATTCTCGGCTCTGAATGTAAGGTGCAGAGAGAAACTATCCTGTGGAGTCGTATGGTTGATTTTAGTCGCCAGACGTAATTTCTCCCACCTCCTGCATATCGCTCCAATTTATTACTTGTATGGCAGGATTCTGCTGGTGCTTCATAGTCTCCACATGAACACATGCAATGAAATCGCGGCTGAGATACTAAGGCTACGGCCGATAATCCACCGTATTCTCCGGTCTGAATGTGAGATGTCGCGGAAAAAATACGGTTGCTTCTTAGTCGCCAGACGGCGTCAGTTTTTCCCACCTCTTGCATGTCGCTCCAATTTATTAACTGTACATGGTAGGAGTCTGCTGGTGGACTGTTCGTGCCCGAGGTCCGGACGTCGGACATTGTAGGTTAGTGTTTGTGGGTATTCTCGCATTTACCAGGTTTACCTCCTGTTAAGGCGTTAATTTCATCAGACATGCTTGATGCTCATCCATTAACATCAGATGAGCTGTTTGAGTTGATCTGTCATCACAGCTCCCAGGCTAGCGTATCTAATTCTGCATAAGCCGGTTCTATGGGCGTGTGGATACTTCAGTCTCCACATGAACAGCTGCAATAAAAACACTGCCGAGATACTAAGGCCACTTCCGAAAATCCATCGTATTATCGGGTCTGAATGTGAGGTGTCGAGGGAAACCAACTATCCTGTGGAGTCCTATGGATTCTTTTTAGTCGCCAGACGTCCTTAATTTCTCCCATCTCTTGCATATCGCTCAAATTCATCTAGATGGTCTAGTGGTTAGAGTGTCGCGCCTCGCAAGCGTGAGCTCCTCGGTCGTTCTAGTGCCGAATGATTATATTATCTACTATGGAACTGTTTTCGTCCTTGCTCAGCGCTCCGCATTAAGAGGTGCCGATTGAAGTATCCGTTCGCTGCCCGTCGAGTTACAGTGGAGCTCAGTGGATAACTCCTTTCGTTGACGATGGGGATGTCGCTTTGTTAAGTAAGTTTGGTAAAGTGTTACAGATTCGTCTATGGACTCGTGATTACGCAATCCGTAACTGTCTCCATAGACTAACCTGTATACTTTAAAATGTTTAAGAATGATCAAACAAAGAGAAGTCAACACCACACTGTACATTCAAAACACCTATTTGAATAAAACTACCTTGATATACATTGATACTTATTCCCTGATGCGATATTCACCCCTACCACACTATCTGCTCTATTTCCGGACCGACAAATAAAAGAGCTGACACTCCGTGACTTTGTAGTTATCACATTGGAGTCATTTTGAGCTTATTTGCATATATATCATCGGTCAATCCAAAATGGTGGGCATGTGAGATACCAGCAGTGATGTTTTCGTCATCAGTTTATTTTCACATCAGATTAATATTTACTAATTCATCATGCAGATGTTAGATAAATAAAAAATTCGAAAAATCGACTGAAAAATGCCTTTAAAATGACGTCATCACAGCGGCCACATTTTCCATTTTCCGTTGGAGCTTGACCCAAGGGTTATGGTTTGGTAAGTTTTATCCCCCTAGCTCAAGGGCTGATTAAAACAATTGGGAGGGGGTGGGGGTGGTGTCGAAGTGGTCCCCCAGGCCGGGACATGTCCCAAAAGCCCAAGTGTCCAGATACTCCCAGTATGTAATAATCCGTTTGAAATGTTCATGTTTTATTAGAATGGTTCACAGTTCTCTTTCCATTTGATATTCGGTTCAAGTTGATTGTCGATGTTGAACTCCAAGGAAATCACTTTAGACAACGAGACACTATCTGAATTTTGCTTTGATTATTTTTTCTGTTCACAGTGGTGATCACTTGCGAGGAAATCTTTTTCTTGTTGTTAATGAGCTCATATATGCATAGTCTTAATGCAGTCTAGTGTATTCAACACAGTTGGCCTCTTGAAAGTGGAGTGTGGTTCTTTAAGCAGTACAGTCCAGCTTGTGTTCTGTTCTCCTTTCACCCAGTATTTGTACTCAAATACTACACTGTAGTTGTTCTTATTGTAGGGTCAGTTTTTGTCTTCGATCATTTGGATTGGAAACACTTTCTATCCCCACGACCTCCAGAAACTCTTCTTTTCGAAGATTCTGTTTAAAATGTTGAAAGAAAGTTCAGTTCTCGAAACTTACGAAATGTCAAAAACAGGTCTACCTGGTTTCAGGTGGATATTCACTCACATGCAATGTACCCTGGTAAACATAATATAATCGTTTAACCTTGTCAGTTTTGATCACTCTTCATGCACTCTGGTTCATGCGGCTATTTACTGTTCTCTACGCTATCTACTAGTATATGCTGAGCACTTTATCTTGACGTTCGCGTTTCAAAGAGCTCTTCTGAGTACCGAGTCAATTGTACCCACATGGGTTTACAGTTTAGTTGCCTGTATCTAGGTTAACTCAAACTAGTGTTTCTATTCTACAATTTATCTATATCAGTACAGCTTACTTCTAAAGTATCGTATATATGGTACTTGAGTTCAGCTTCATTGTACTTGTCAAATTGTCGATATGATCCTCTCCATGTAATTATTGTATTCTGAATTATATAACTCAATGAAAATATTTGTAGAATATCTTCACAGTGTTTAGGATCTGGCTTAATTCGGGTTTTAGGGTGATGTGTGAAAAGTGGATCAGCTGGACAATTTACAGTATCATGCGAAAATCAATAAGTTCAAAGTGCTGATTGTTGTTCCCGGTCGTGCATTGGAATGTTTCCGGTGCCATTCTTTTTGGCATGCTCATCGACTTAGCACAGCCATATTCTGTCCGAGATGTCTGGTTTGGCATGACACTGCTGTGATGTGTGACAGTCATGTGGAGCAAAATTAGCCTGATTTGGGTGATATTGCGCAGAGAGGTGAGCTGACTGTAACTGTGGAGAAAAATGCAATAACCTGTGCTTCTGCTATGAAGAGATCGGCTGGAAGTAAGGGAAGTGAGAAGTATGGGAGGTGAGAAGTATGGGAAGTGAGAAGGTGCAGACTTTTGAAGTACACGAGGTAAGGAGGTGAGAAGACGAAGACTGGAAGTAAGGCAGGGCAGAAAGTGCAGTTTGTTCAAGTGCATGAGTAGGCGCGGACTGGGAGTCGTGCTTAAGGTTATGCGCGAGACTGTCAATGTTCTTTAGGAAAGTGAGAGAGACGAGTTATGTGAGACTGTTGAACACCTGACGTTGGCGTTTGGCTTGGACTCTCCGGACCCTCCCGAGGAGATAGAGACCGTGTTCTTAGAGAGAGGAAGTGGATGTCAGAGACCAGGTCCATTTCGTGGGTCGGCCTATTAGTGCTACGCAAAGACGTATGTCACTACACTATAAACATCCTGTGCGGACTGCTCACCACATTGGTTCAAAGAAAATGATCTCTTTTTCCAAGGGTATGAACAGCGATTGATGTAATTTTGTTTTCAGACACGTTTCATTGTTAGATTCTTGGTAGATTTGATATTCCCTGTCGCTATATAGCTGAAATATTGCTGAACGCGACATTGGATCTCTCTCTCATTCAGTCGAAATGATTTTCAGTCAATTATGACGTCGCCGTCGGATCTCTCGCCGTCTCGTGGTCTTCCATACTGACTTCCCACTTCTACCGCCACGTGTGGTGACATTTCTACTTCTGACACCAAATGTTGTAGTATGCTACTCCACGCATCACGTGTCGTAGTATCAAAATTCTCATTTCAAGTTTTGTGGCATTTCCTTGTGGAGCTGATAATCTTAAACCGAGAAGGAAATAAAAAGGCTTGTCTAGAGCTATATAGGATGTACTGAATTTTCAGGATTTACTATCGTAAACTCTTTGGCAAACATTCTATCTCGTTAAAAGTGTCTTTACTCACTTCTTCTTCATAGAAAGAAAATCATTCTCGATAAAGATAAAGTTTATGGCTTCGTCTTCTGTCTCCGACATGCTTCCTCACACTGTGGGCGATCCCAAACACTAATAGAGTTCTTTGCCAAACATTTGAGTCTATGTACATCGATGTATTTTAAAAAAATCAACTTTCGACTCCGATGTAAACATATTTGACATTTGTGATTCTGCCATATCTTTCCCCTTTCAAAGCAAAAATCGGGAAACATTTTGCTCTCATGAAAACTTGCCAAATGCCTCCAGATTATGCCAGAGTACAGGAAATGAAGCCTAGAATTTCAAAATTATCCGTGGGGTCATGCCCTTGGACCATAGCAGGACCCGCCTCCCGCGCGTACTTCTCTGATAAAGATTTGGTAAAATGACCGACATTCCTGGATCCGCACCGGCCAGGAGTCGTGGCTTCTCACCCCAAGTGTAGTGGTAATTCTACTTCGCAATTTTTCTGTGATGTTCGCAGGGTTGGCATCCCACGTGTTCCACCAAGTGACGTAGTAATCCAGTTCTCACACCAAGTGCCGCGATATCCCACTTCTCACAACAAGTGCCGTAGTAGCCAACTTATCACAGCACATGACATGGTATTCTACTCACACCAAGAGTCATGGTATAGCCCTTCTTGCGCCAAGTGTCACATAAAGAGTCCTGGTATCGCAGTTCTAACACTAAGTGTCGTGGTATTCCACTTCTCAAACCCAGTGTCGTAGTATTCTACTTCTAACACCAAGTGCCTTAGTTCCAATTCTCGTAATAGAGTCTAGGTATCTCACTTCGCACACCAATCGTCGTGATATCCCACCCTTCTCAAAACAACTGTCGTGGTATTCTACTTCTTACACCAAGTGCTGTGGTATACCAGTTCTCACGTCGTCATGGTAACTCATTTCTCACACCAAGTCCTGGTTTCCCACTTCTCACACCGAGCATGGTGGCATTCCACTCCTCACACTAATCGTCGTATCACAGATCTGACGTCGTTGTATTGTTACGGAGCCTAATATAACACCGAGCGGTAGCGTGTTGTGTACGGCGTCAGGCGTTGTAAGGCAGGGTTATAGCCTTACGGTTCTGCAATTGCCGATCCATTCGGCTCCAGCCGGCGGGGAAAGAACACACACACAACTATGGTATCAGTTGCAATCATTTATTGTGACATATGGAGATGACATGAGGCGTACGCAGGCGTACGCCAGGACATTACTTATATGGATCAGTACGATTTTACCCTTAATCAGAGTGAGTGACTAGGTTAGTCCTTATGTCGAAGAGTCACTATTCTTATTCAGAATAGAACTATAGTCGGATAGCAGCAGTTAGACCGATTCGATTCCTTGAACTGTCTTCAAGAGCTGTCCGACCAGATCTTCTCTTCTACATCTAAATCCCGTATATTTATATGGAAAGTCATGTGACCTAAACATGTGAACTGTCACGTGATCAAACAAGTTGAATAACATTGCAATAAACTATATCGCAGAAGAATGTTATATATACATACAATTTCGATAGTAATAATGCAAAACTTGAAATGAACAATTAACAGACATGCACAAATATATGAGTTCACGACATTACCCACGGCTCCATTTTTGACTTGTCCGCAAGTCGCGCTCGGCCACAACATATTATAGTAACAATTAAAAGTTATTTTAGAAACAGTTATTCACAGTTCTTTTGTCCAAGCGACCTTAAACGAGTCACTCATATTCTTCCCATTCGGTAGTGTCTGTGCGTGTGTGCCGGCGCACCGGCCCATTACACTGCGTCCATGCATCCTGCGTATCCACACACACTTGAATAAACACGTCGATTTTCTTTGTAGGCTGGACTGACGCGGCGTCAGCCAGGAGAACGAGAAGTGCTTGCTGTTGGTCTGGATCTTCTGTTGACGAAAGTAATTTGTCTTCATTCGTGCTGGCTTGCTCGGCATCAGCCAGGCGGACCAGTCTGACTGACAATTGACTAGGAACTTCCTTCGTCGTTATATCCCGTACAGGCGGTGTTCCGTCTATGAGGACCAAAGGCGTCTAGTCAGCTTGGGAATTGTTGCTTGTTTCGGCGGCTTTTTCTCGGTTGGCTGGCGAAAACACTGGCACAGGTCGTGTCGGTGTTCAGGCGGTTGCATCGATGCGAGCCGGCGTCTCCGTTCGTTGGCGCTTTGGACTCGAGCTATCTGGCTTTGTCGCTGTTGTCGAAAACAATGGCTCTGAATGCTTACGCCGGCGGTGCCGGCGCACATCAGTCGTTCTGATTCGTAATTACAGTCCTCACATCGATGCTTCGGCTTATTATGGCAGGCTGCTATGTGCGTCAGAACATCATTGGCCATGTTGAAAATCTCTATACACAACGGGCACTTCGGCATATTTTCAACTTTTCTCACTGTGGACTTGATCCTGGCCATGCCATTATTTTCTTCCGAATGATCTCGCTTTCCCGCGACTCCGCTTTTATAGCCGGTTGTTTCACTTTGACTGGCGGGAACTCGATACAAATGACAATCGGCCAACCGGCGAGGTGGTTTGACAGCACTCCCGAAACGTCCCTTTGAAGTCGCCGCTCTATCGTCGGTCTGTTTGTCTGGCTCACAGCGATCTCCAGCGCCGGACAAATCAGTGGTTGTTCGTTCGTAGACAACCTCTGCCTGAGCCGCTGTCGGACCATTTAATTGTAGTTGTGTATCTCTGACCACATACGGCTTGAGCCTGTCAACGTGAACAACGTTATACTGCTTGCCTAGCTGTATTCGGTAAGTCACTTCACGGTACCGATTAAGAATCGTATATGGCCCAGTCCACCATTTCTGTAGCTTTGGGGAGACCCCTCTTTTACGCCGAGGTGTGTACAGCCATACCATTTCTCCAACGGAGTAGGGCTGCCAGTTTAACCATGCGTCGTACAGGCAGTGGTCCTGGTTTTATTAATGTCCAGTAATTTGCATAATACTGTCATTAAGTTGGACTCGAATTGTCCTCCCTGATCGGAATGTATGGTCCTGGAAACGCCAAACCTACATATCACTTCGTCTACCAGGACTCTAGCCACCGTTTCCGCTCCCATATCTGACATGGCATGAGCCTCCGCCCATTTGGACGAGTAATCTTGGATCACCAATATGTAGGAGTTGCCAGTCGTCGTTTTAGTTACCGGTCCCATGATGTCAATCGCAATTCGCTGCATCGGCATTCCTGCACCAGTCAACTGCATCGGCGCACGCCGGCGTTTACCAGTTGACTTCCTCTTGGCACACACCCCACAAGGTTCCGGACATCACGTTGTAGACCGTGCCAGTAGAAGTTTTGGCGCACCTCATTGAGAGTTTTACTGATCCCCAAGTATCCGGCTGTAGCAGAGTCGTGATACGGAGTTAAAACGGTAACTCGAAGAGACCTAGGAACAAGCGTTTGATCTCTTGTGTATCGCCCCTTTGGATCAAACCATCTTCGGTAGATGATACCATCACTCAGGTGGAGTTTTGTTCCCATTGCACCAGATAGGTTTTCAGTTCTGCCCCAGTCAGAGATACCGAGTCCCACTTTGGCCTTCGTCCTTCCTGGATCCAGCCTTTGAGGGACGTCATACTTGGATCACTATCCTGATCATCTCGCAGTTCTGTCGAAGGGCCGGCTAAATTCAGCATCCTGACAGGTACGTCAAGATATGGGTTGCTGGTATTGCACTCTCCACACTGCTTACAAGGAGACCTTGACAACCCATCCGCATTTCCGTGTAACCGTCCGGGACGATGCTGTACTTCAAAGTTATAGGTAGACAAAATGTCTACCCATCGAGCCACCTGACCCTCCGGCTCTTTGAATTGCATAATCCACCTGAACGCGCTGTGATCAGTACGAAGCAGAAACCGCTGCTCGTACAGGTATGGTCTGAATGCCTTGACGAAATGTATGACTGCCAGTAACTCTTTTCGAGTCACACAATATCGCCGTTCACTTTTTGTCAATGTCCGACCACCGTAGCTGACTACTCGCTCCACTTCACCATGCTTTTGAGACAGCACACCACCAATACCTTTATTGCAGGCGTCGGTGTCCAAAATGAACATCTTGGTGAAATCTGGATGAGCCAGTACTGGTGCAGTGCACAGAGACTCCTTCAGCAGATCAAATGCCGTCTGGCATTTATCTGTCCAGACGAATTCTTGTCCCTTCTGCGTTAAAGCGTGGAGGGGTGCAGCTATCTGTGAGAACGCTCGTATGAACTTCCTATAATACGAAGCAAGACCTAGAAAACTTCTTACTTCTGTCACGCTGTTGGGAGTAGGCCAGTCTTTGATTGCGGCTACCTTTCCAACATCAGGGGATATTCCGGCCTTCGAAACCACGTGTCCCAGAAACATAACCTCATTAACCTCATTTGCCAGTAGAGTACATTTGCTCGTCTTGAGTCTTAGTCCCGCTTCATACAAGCGCCTAAAGACTTTTTCCAAAGACTTGTTCATCGAACGTTCGGCTGTACACTGGAAGGCAAATGTCCCAACCTAATCCAGCACACAGTCTCCATAAGTGTTTCAAACGTTCCTGGGGCGTTGCACAGCCCAAATGGGGCGTTGCACAGCCCAAATGGCATGACCGTGAATTGATAAAGGCCTCGCTGCGCCGTGAAAGACGTCTTCGCTTTGTCAGCAGGATCCATTGCCACTTGCCAGTATCCGCTAAGCATATCCAGTGTCGAAAACCAGGCCGACCCCGATAATGCGTCTAAGGAATCGTCCACCCTAGGGAGTGGATACGCATCCTTAATGGTCACTTGGTTTAGGCGTCTGAAATCGACACAGAATCTGGCGGTGCCGTCCTTTTTCCGAACAAGGACTACCGGAGAATCCCAGGGACTATACGATGGTTCAATAACCCCCTGCTGAGTCATCTTTTCAATCTGTCGGTTGATCTCCTTTCGCACTGTAGGTGCTACCCTCCGTGGCTGCTGCTTACATGGTCTTGAGCTACCGGTATCAATTGAATGTTGCACTACGTTGGTTCTCCCCAATCTGTCATCGGCCATTACAAATTGGTCAGCAAACTTTATGGCACAACAGCCCGTTTTGGCTGCAGTTGACCAGCTGTGGAACCTTCATACAAGGTCTTAGGCTCGTCACTCACATTCATTACTCGGAGTGGTACGGTCCCTTCTTGGTCGACTGTTATTAATGTTCTTGCAATTAGTATATCTTCCTTCTCGCTCATCCTCTGTGATGGTTCAATCATCCCAAATGGCATACGCCCATCGCCTCCTTGGATTCGACACGACACGATTGTTTCGTACCTCGGGGGAATAGTAACATTTTCCGCCAAGGATATCCGACAACATCCATAGGATTCTTCTTCTTTCAATTTCAACCAGGTGCGACCAATGCGCATGGTGTCCTTGCCAAGATCAAGAATACAACCATGTTCTTGCAGATAATCCAGGCCTAGAATTCCTGGTCCTTTTACCGCCGCAACGACTGCCTCATGCTTGAGCGTTTTTCCTGCCACGGTGATCGTGAACCATCCGTACCCAGTGGTGGCTAATGGCTGTCCGTCGGCCAGCGTCAGCTTTTTGTTCATGTTGGTCTGTTGGGGTTGGAATTTCATCGGCATTCGCTTGAAAAGATCCAAGGAGATGATTGTCAATGCAGCTCACGTGTCAACGACGAGGTCAGTCGCCTCGTCATTTATCTCTACAGCTACGCAGACTCCTTTTTCTACCGCAGCCAGGGAACCTGAACCCGCTTGATTTTTTTCAAACTAGGAGTGGGGAGTGATGCTTCAGCCTGATTTGTATTCCTCGTCGACCCTCGGTTTTCATTTCTTTGGCGCTTAGGACAGTTTCGACGCATGTGACCAATTTCATCCTAGTTATAACAGGTAATGCCTGTTCTTGTTCCCTCTTTATGCCCAGTGCCGACGAAAGGTGCGGCGCCGACCTTGACGTTTGCCGAGTAGCTTTTCCACAAATTCGGCAATGTTCTGTCGTAAACTGCTCTTCTCTGAATCGCTACTATCGCTGTCACTTTCGGCATCTACGCCTCTGACTCGAGAAGATCTTCCTGTTCTTCGTTCTTCAGCTCTATGACACGCATCCAACTCTACTGCCATTTGTACGACTTCGTCAAAGGTTTTCGGCCTTGACCTCAAAATTTTCAGGCGCATCTCCGCATCGGTCAATGCATCAACAAACTTGTCCTTCGCCAAGGTGTCGAGTACGGCCCGTGGAGCATCTGGATATCCCTGGGCAACCAGTCGTCTTATGGATTGCCCTAACTTCATTAACGATTCGTTTGTCTTACGAGTTCTGCCTCTCAACTCAGACTTGTACAGCACTTCCAGGTTCGGTGGGGCAAACCGCTGTTGAAGGACTCCAACAAGGCTATGATACCCCGCCTTGGCTCCCCCTCTACATGTCCCAGTACCTGCTGTGCGGCGCCACGCAGATTGACGGCTAAGTAGAGTCCTTTCTCTACCTCAGACCACTTATTAATTTCTGCACAAGTTTCAAAGTGCGACTTTTAGTCCATCCAAGGCGTTGTCCCGTCAAAAGGCACTGGCTTGACCATTTGTTTCCGGGGCGCTGCTTTAGAATTCTCCCCACGCCTTCTCCTTGCAGAAGCATGTCTTTATTACTTTTCGACAGGTTGAGATTTCCTTTGAACCGTTTCTTCTTTTTCAGAATTAAACGGACTGACACCCAGTTCAGCGAGATCGCTCCAAAGCTTTTCCAGCTCACGCGATGTGTCTTCGATCTTCTCCTGTAACTGCTCAGGACTCCCAGCGTTCGCACCAGGATATCCTCTTATACTCCTGGATTCGATTTCTGACCTCTCATTCCTGCCGGCCGTCAGATACCCATGACCCTGCTCAGTTTGCGCCTGCTTGCCCGATCGTGGGAGTGTGCCTGGAACCTCAGTCGCTCTACCAATTCCCGAGTCTCCAAGCCGTTGACGCCGTCGACTCGTTACATTCCTTCTCAGGAATGATTCTCCACGGGTCTCATCATCTTCATCATCGGACATGTCCAGGGAATACTCTCGCCAAGTAGGTCCTGTTGAATTCGCCATCTTCAATCTGACTACAGCTCAGGTCAGATCAGTGTGTTCAGCTTTACTTCTAAGGTCTGAAGACCTTCTCATTGATCCCACCGCTGCCACCAGATTTGTTACGGAGCCTAATATTACACCGAGCGGTAGCGTGTTGTGTAGGGCGTCAGGCGTTGTAAGGCAGAGTTATAGCCTTACGGTTCTGCAATTGCCGATCCATTCGGCTCCAGCCGGCGGGGAAAGAACACACACACAACTATGGTATCAGTTGCAATCATTTATTGTGACATATGGAGATGATATGAGGCGTACACAGGCGTACGCCAGGACATTACTTATATGGATCAGTGCGATTTTACCCTTACTCAGAGTGAGTGACTACGTTAGTCATTATGTAGAAGAGTCACTATTCTTATTCAGAATAGAATTATAGTCGGATAACGGCAGTTAGACCGATTCCTTATTCAGGAACTTAGGGGTGAACTGTCTTCAAGAGCTGTCCGACCAGATCTCCTCTTCTACATCTAAATCCCGTATATTTATATGGAAAGTCATGTGACCTAATCATGTGAACAGTCACGTGATCAAACAAGTTGAATAACATTGCAATAAACTATATCGCAGAAGAATGTTTTATATACATACAATTTCGATAGTAATAATGCAAAAGGTGAAATGAACAATTAACGGACATGCACAAATATATGAGTTCACGACAGTATATCACGTCTGACACCAAGTGTCCTGGTACCCTACTTGTCACACAAGAGTCGTGGCATTCCATTTCTTACATCAAGCATGATGGCATTTCATTTGCGCCAGCAAATACTCGCATCAAGTGTCGTGTTTTTCACTTTCGGCAGCAAATCTCCTGGAATCCCTCTTCTCGTACCAAGAGTCTCCTTGGAATTTTACTTCTCAAATCAAGCGTCGACGCATTCCAAGTGTCAAACCAAGTGTTGTGATATCATACTTCTCGCACCAAGTGTGGTGGCATGTCACTTCCCATAAGAAATGCGAGGTATCATACTTATCTACCAAGCGCCGTAGTATCACAGTTCTCACGTTAAGTGTCTTCATATCCACTTTTGAGGCCAAGTGTCGTCATATTCCATTGCTGAAACTAAGAGTCTTTGTATCTCGCTTTTCACACCAAGCGTCGTGCTATTCCACGTGCGACACCAAGCGCCGTGATATCCTACTTCTCACATCAAATTCCGTGGTATCCCATTCATACCAAGCGACATGGTATTTCACTTCGGACACCAAGTCACAGAGTGGCCAACTCATCACAAGTGGCATGATATCCCACGTCTTACACCAAGAGTCATGGTATACCACATGTGGTTGCATTTCACTTCTCAAACCTTGTTCATGTAGGAAAGCTTAAAAGGCATTCCCTCCTCCCCTCCCCCACCTAAGTTATAACCCCTCCATGTTATCAACAGTAATTTTGCGATGGTGCGATGTTTGGGCCTATCAACTTTCATTGAGATTTCACGCCAATGGCTGAAGTTTTCATCCCATTATATCACTGGTAATTCTGTGATGTTCGCAGGTTTGGTATCTCACATGTTACACCAAGTGTCGGGATATTCCCCTTCTCGCGTCAAGTGTCGTAATATCCAGCTGCTCGCAAGACGTGTCATGGTAACCACTCAGTACACCATGAGCCCTGATATTCCGCTTCTCACGCAAAGTTTTGTAGTTTCCCCTTCTCCTATTAAGAGTTAGTATCCTACTTTTCGCATCAAGTGCCGTATCCCACGTCTCACGACAAATGTATCCCACTTGTTATACCAAGAGGCTTTGTATCTCACTTCTCACGACAAAGCGCCGTGATATTTCACTTCGCACACCAACTATCATGATATCCCACTGCTCACACCAAATACAATAGTATTTCGCTGCTGACACCAAGGATAATAGTAACCAACTTCTCACACCAAGTGGCATTCCACTACTAAAAGGAAGGGTCGTGGTATCCCACTTCTCAAGCCAAGTGTCACTGTAACCCACTTCTCAAATCAAATTTAATCGTATTTCACCTCTGACGTCAATTGTCAAAGTAGCCAACTTCTCATACGAAGTGGCATGGTATCCCACGTCTCACACTAAGTCATGGTATCCCACTTTTAACATTAAGTGTCGTCGTATCCCACTTCTCACACCAAGGGCCTTGGCATCTCGCGTCTCACACCAAGTGCGGTGGTATTTACCACATAAAGGATATCATTCTTGGGATGTTTCTTTGTATATAGAGTTGTTTGAATTTCTCATTAAAAATATCTATGTGAAATTTGGCAATACACTATATCAACAGCATATAGGTATTCCAATGGGTACTAATTGTGCACCCGTTTGCTGACCTATATCTGTTCTCTTATGAATATGACTATATGCAGGCGATTTGATAAAACGATCAATTGAAAGGCCGTTCCTTGTCATTCACCAAACGCTATATAGACGATCTTCTCGCTGTGGATAATCGCTAATGACCCAGTGAAGGATATATATCCACCTTCACTGAATATGAAGGAAACTACAGATAGCCCTCACAGCGCATCATATTTAGATCTATATCTCTATAAAAATGAAGCTGGCCAATATACGAGTTCTCAGAGCATTTCCATCATAGCTCCCTAGATTTGTATCTAATACCGCTTATGCCGGTGCTAGGGGCGGTATGATCATGTCATCCAAGTTGCCACATGACCAGGTACAATAAAAGCGTACCTGAGATACAACACATATCACGAATCGTCAGATTCTTGGTATGTGCTTTAGAATAGGTTAACCAGAAGACTATACTGTGAAGTCATGTGGCTCTGTCAGTATGTCGCCACCTCTTCCCACTTCCCTTATATGCGTTGTAATTTCCTCTTGTCAACTTTATGAAAAAAAAAGATGATTACAATTTCGACATAGTAAACTATCCCTTTCTGGACAGTAATATTCGAGTGGGACCTGCATATGTCGTATACATATCTCGCCTAGTAGCATTTGCTAGATCCTGTGTTAAATATGATGATTTTAATCAACGTCACAAAACATTATCGCAGAAAATTATAGAACAGAGATATACCACTATGCGCCTTCACTCAGTTTCTCAAATTTGTGCAAGAGCTTTGGCGTTACGTTTCGTAACTTGTGTCTAATTCCGCTTAACCCGGGGCTAGGGGCCATATGAACCCATGTACTTCTAGATCATCATGGTGTTCATATGAACAGTCACAACCAAAGCGTGACTGAGATACACAATTCTCTAGATGGCGATTTTACCAAGAATATCATACGGATTGAGAATACTGATTATCGATACGGATTTGATATATTTTTGGAACATCATGATGTCTTACCGGCATCGTTGAAAACTGCTGACCTCTTCTCTCTTGCAGTAAACTAGCCTGTGTTTATGTATATTATGATTGTCGCTTTTTAATTTGGTGCTAAATTTGAGCGATATGCGAGAGGTACGAAAATTTGATGACGTCAGGCGACTAAAAAGCAACCATATGACTCAGCAGGAAAGCATCCCTCGGCACCTAGCATTCAGACCCGATAATACGGTGGATTCTGAGACGAATTACAAGCGTCTGGTCCGTCATTCATAATTCAGCCGTCGTGCATTAGAGAATATCCGCGTGCATAATCCAAAGACCTATTCCATATTCCATATAACAGTATTAGCACCAAATTCAAAAAGACGATCATAGTATACATAAACATAGGCTTGTTTCCTGCAAGAGAGAAGCGGTCAACAGTTTTCAATGATGCCGGCAAGACATCATGATGTTCCAAAAATATCAAATCCGTGTCGCTGATCAGTATTCTTAATCCATAATATTCGTTATAGAGTCGTCATCTAAAAAAAAGATGTATCTCAGTCACGCTTTGATTGTGACTGTTCATATGAGTACCATGCGGATCTTGAAGTACATGGGTTCATACGGCCCCTAGCCCCGGGTTAAGCGGAATTAGACACAAGTTACGAAACGTAACGCCATAGATCTTGCACGCTACGCTCGTATTTTGCTATCAGCATGCGATATGTATCGCCAAATTTGAGAAACTTTGAGTGGAGGCGCTTGGTTGTGTAGCCCTGTTTTATAAGTTTCTGCAACATTGTTTTGTGACGTTGATTAAAATCGTCACATTTAACACAGGATCTAACAAATGCTACTAAGCGTGGTATGTATACGCCATATGCAGGTCCCACTGGAATATTACTGTCCAGAAAGGGATAGTTTACGATGTCGAAATTGTACTCATCTCTTTTGTCATACAGTCGACGAGAGAGAAGGCCCACTTCATTTTTATAGAGATATAGGTATAAATATGATGTGCCTGTACGGTTATCTGTAGTTTCCTTCAAATCCAGTGAAGGTGGATATATATCCTTCATTTATATAGCGATTACCCACAGAGAGAAGATCATCTATACAGCGTTTGGTGAATGAGAAGGAACGGGCTTTGAATTGGAAGGTTTTTGAAAGCGCCTGTCATATTCATAAGAGAACAGATATAGGTCAGCCAATAGGGGTGCACAATTAGTACCAATTGGAATAACTATATGCTGTTGATATATTGTGTTGCCAAATTTCACATATATATTTTTAATGAGAAATTCAAGCAACTCTATAAACAGAGAAACATTCCATGAATGATATCTCTTGTATGTAGTAGAGCTAAAGAATGCTTTATGGCTTCCGACATCAATATATCTACGATCAGTTTTCTTGAACACTGATACTATTAATGAACTTAGACGGTCAATAAGGTCCTGACGAGGGATTGTAGTATAGAGAGTCGAGAAATCCCATGTGGATACATGTCTTTACGGTATGTGACCTTTAACATCAAGTTCTTCCGAAGACATTTTGAGTTTTTTAATATCCACATACATTCAACGTCAGAGTTTTTAGAAATAGTGGCGCAATACCTTTCTCAAAATGTTTTTACCTCCTGAAGGGCCCTCGTCAACAGGGTTGAAAGAAGCTTGGTGGTGCAGCTTATAGAACCAGCTATGAATCTAGCTTTGTATGGTGATTTATGCATTTTGGGGGTCCTGTACACTTTTGGTATATCATTATGTTTGGTTGGAATACAAATACCTCTTTCCTTGAGAAACGTTTAAATGCAGTTTGAGAGTAAGTAGACGTATTTGATGACGATATGTTTACACTCAATTCTTCAACCAGCACCTAGTAATAGTAATATTTACATATGAATATTATATTATTTGGAGCTTTGTCTGCTGGGACTATGACGAATTTACTCTGGAGATTTTGCTAGAACTTCTTGCGAATTGGGGCTTCTCAGTACTTGCTTCGCTTGGGAAGGGTACTTCTGTCAATATGGCGGATTGTTTCAACGACCTTGCTCTTGGTGAGGTCCAGCCAATCAGCGAAAGCCTTAGTATCTCAGCCGTGCTTTTATTGCAGATGTGGAGACTATGAAGTATCCACACGGCCCATTACACCGGCTTAAGCGGAATTAGATACGCTAGCTTATAATGCTGTTATTTGGAACATGGAATAGGTCTTGAGTTATGGACGCGCATAATCTTTAATGGATGACGGCTGAATTATGAATGACAGACCAGACTTGTAATCCCACACCTCACACCAAATGCCTTGGTAACCTACTTATCTCACCAAGCGTCGTGGTGTTACATTGCTTACGCCAAGTGTCGCCATATGCCAGATTTGACACTAAGTTTCGTAGTACCCAACTTTTCACACCAACATTTACGGTATCCCACTTCTGACACCAAGGTTTATGACATCCTACTTTTGACACCATATGTCGTGGTATCCTACTTCGCACAACAAATGCCGGGGTATTAAAGATCTCAATTTAACTGTCGTGTTATTCCACCGAAACCGAGTGTCGCAGTATGTAATTTCTCACACCAAGTGGTATTCTGTCCCATTCTCACACGGTATCCCACGTCTCACAGTAAATTTCGTACCATTCCAGTTTTGAGACCAGCTATCGTATTATCATTTGTTGCGAACCCTCGCTCCTGATACTTCTCTGACCCCAAGTGCTAAGATGTCGTACTTCCTGAACCTACTTATATGATATCTCATTCCTTATATCAAACTTCCATTTCCAGTACGTGGAATGTTGGAATGTTAGTGTTCAGGCCGTTGCAATACTGAAAATCCACCCTCTAGACTGATTGTTGTACGGAGAAACCAATCTCAGTAAACTCAGATATAATATCATGGAATATTATATCTGAATTCAGCCCTATATAAATCCCGTACGAAGTTGAAACTGTATTTGTTAGCCAATCACGTAGCTAGCTTGGTTAAACAATACCAAAATAACGCCCACAGTAATTACACGCGGTAGGACGTGGACCAAAACAGTAAACATTATCAGGAAGCACTATCCAAATATGGCATCATTTCCAGACAGTGTGTGTGAACATCAAATGGTTTGTTCCCGCCGAAAAGTCTGGCTTTGTTAGGCGGCAGGCAATATCATAAGAATGTGCCGTCCTAAGGTGTTTATATCCGTGAATTAAACTTCAATCATTGTCGAAGGGAAAAGACGGAAATTGTCGTGATTGGCTTATTATGGGATCTCGGAGAATATCGGTGAACATTTCGCACGAAGTTTTCATAGCGTGACGTCCAGATGGTATTATACTGATTTACCATCTTGGTTTACCTAGATTGCGGAGAAACTAGAGTTTACTGCCTTTGTTTCGTATCGCTCAAGCCGGTGTTAGGAGCCCTGTGTTTATGCCATTCAAGATTCTCAAATGAACAGCTACAATAAAAGCGTGTCTGGGATACAAATCACAGGGATCAGTTTTGGTACTTTTGATGTTTTTAGAAATATGCAGTTAGTACATTTGCCTGTGAGGTCACAGGAGTTCTTGTCAGTACGCCAGCATATGTTTCTATAATCCTTGTTATATTGCGTTTAATCGTGACAACTATACGAAACATGGATCAAATATAGGCGATATGCCCATGTGTGTAAAGTTGTTAGCTATAGATTAACGCATCGGTAAGTCCAAAATGAGGCAGAATAAAATATATTCTGCTATTCGATTATAGATGTTATGTTTTCTCTCAGTGAATGCCATTTTCTACACTGAAAAAAAAGAAATCCTTAAAATTTAAGGAATATTTCTCGAATATTACACTAGCGGAATATTCCTTAAAATTCAACAAGGAATATTCCGTAGCATGTTTTGGAATTTCCTTAACATGGTAAGGAATATTCCTTAGTTATGTTGAGGAATATTCCGCTGGTGTAATAGTCGGGGAATATTCCTTAAATTTTTGAGCAATTTTTTTTTCTGTGTATTATAAGAGTTTTTCTCATTGAACGAAATATCTGAGGCGCAGTACCCCCATCACGTGACAAGACATTTATCAAAAAATCAAATGGCACGTTGATTCTGAAGGGTTATATGATGTATATTTCATAGGGGTTAAGTGGTAGTTAGTAACTGTTCATCTGGCAGATACTGTACATTCATTCATACACCTGTCAACGTCAATGCCAGACCTTGTTTGAGGGATGATAGATACAGCTTGCCGTGGGCTACAGACAGTAAAAGTGTCACTATCCTGAAATGACACCATGCATGTATACAAAAAAAGGAAATAAATTAGCCGTATTATAGGTGCTAATTTTACAGGGCCAGTGGCTACTTGTCTGTCTATACCTATAGACGGTTTAACAGGCTCTATATATAGGATCATATGCACACTCATTCAGAATATTGCCTGTATATTACCATCCTCTCTCAGGGTGAGACGTGTAGTCTCAATATTTTCTCGCTCACATAGCTTATAAAGTTTCGCCTAAACCGTTTTAACCGTTAAATTCCTATAATAAATATTTTACACCAAGAAAGCGTGCGCTAATTATTTTCTCCAGAGTGATAAGTTTAATAATTCAACAAATTCTGATTATTTTGAAACCTTCATCTGAAATACAAGCGTCTAGTCCGTCATTCAGTATTCAGCCGTCGTCGATTACGTCCATAATCCAAAGACCTGCTCCATATTCCACATAACAGCAAATAGCAATTCAAAAAAAAAAACAAAAAAACAAAACAAACAACAATCAAAGTAGACATAAACATAGGCTAGTTTCCTGCAAGAGAATCGGTCAACAATTTTCAATGATGCCGGCAAAATATCATGATGTTCCAATAATATCAAATCCGTATCGCTGATCAGTATCTTTAATCCATATGATTTTCGTTGTAAAGTCGGTATGTGGAGAATGATATATCTCAGCCACGCTTTCATTGTGCCTGCTCATATGAAGACCATGAGGATCTTGAATTACATGGGTCCATACGGCCTCCACCCCAGGACTAAGCGGAATTAGACACAAGTTACGAAACGTAACGCCATAAATCTTGCACGCTACGCTCGTATTTTGCTATCAGCATGCGATATGTATCGCCAAATTTGAGAAAATTTGGATATAACCCTGTTTTATAAGTTTCCACAATAATGTTTTGTGACGTTGACTAAAATCGTCACATTTAACACAGGATCTAGGAAATGCTACTAGGCGAGATACGAATACGCCATACGCAGGTCCCGCTGGAATATTTCTGTTCAGAAAGGGATAGTTTACGATGTCGAAATTGTATTCATCACTTTTGTCGTAAAGTCGACGAGAGGGAAGTCTCCTTTTTTTGGATAATTTGATATAAATATGATGTGGCATTAGGGCTGTCTGTAGTTTCCTTCAAATCCAGTGAAGGTAGATATATATCCTCCACTGCGTCATTTTTATAGCGATTATCCACAGCGAGAAGTTCGCTAATGACTTAAAAACTTCACGGCTGAGGCAAAATATGAAAATTCTGAGCTACGGTTATATAATTCTATCTATTCAAAATGCTTTTTTGAATATGATAACTATATATCAAAGAACATTAAAGTCTTTAGGACAATTAGTAAAACCTGCTAAACCTTCATAATGTGTTTCCGTCAGCCACATTCGCATGTTCAAGTCGGACAAGTCCGCGTTCTAAGAGGCGGTCATTGAACCTTTCGTTTGTTTGTGAAAGGGGACGATACATTTCCTGAGTGCGATTCCGTATACCTATATATCATCAGGGGCGTCGTTAGGGGAGGGGGGGGGGGCGTCCGGTGCGAACGACCCCCCTGCCGCGCCAAAAAAAAAACAGAAGAAAAAGCAAAAGATAAAACAAAAAACAAAAAACAAAAACAGAGAAAACAAAAACAAAATAAAAAAAGCATAAAAACATAAAATAAAAAAAACCCATAAAAATTACAGATAGAGTGCCAAGACGTGTAGTGGTGTGTAAAGGCCCGTTTTGTTTGTGTCAAACCAGGAAGTCAAATGGAGTCCGGCATATTCTTCAATATCGATGCGGGTTTATGCGAAACAAATGTGAAAATAGAACCATAAATCAATATACATTGTGTTCAGATTTGTCAAAGACGCTATTCAGTACTTCATGACTCTGTTAATTACCGTACGAGAAACGAACCAGATTGAGCTCGGTCATATATGCGGGAAACTGTATACGCACACGTTAGAGCATATCGTTATTTCATGCGATAAGACAGAGGAGCTACGTGATAAACTGTGGTGTGATTTTATAAACATAAGTGATATCAACTTTAGTTTACATTTGCATGCCTTAGATGACTGGGATCTTTTACATACATTATTAGGTGGTCCACTACTTTACGATATAGAGGAGGAATACGATGATTTTAGAATTAATTGTTTAAAAAGTATAATTGAAATGAAAAATTACTACTATAATTAAAAAAAAAGCAAAGAAGTTTCTTCTGACAACCTTTGATCAGAGTTAACTGAATCCTGATTAAATAATCAGCAAGGTGCAGCAATCATGTATATAACTGTATCACCTGTTTGCGCTTGTTTTTATTATCTAATGTGAGCTTATTCGCCATGTATTGTGACCCTCTTGCTATGTAATTATGCAAAATATACTCTCCAGATGGAGGAATAAAGATGATAATAATAATAATCTCCGGCAACCGGAGACCCTGGAGCTTCCGGGGACTAGGCGGCCCCTGGACCCTCGCCTGTCAGGCTGTGACGATCGCTCATTTTAGCTTTGTGTAAATGAATCGCTATCATATTGGTTCTAATGTTCCATCATGTAACTTTAGTCATCGTTTTTTTATGTGTTCTTTTTATGTGATAAATATAACTAAACAGTCAAATGGATTCAGGCATGAAGTATGATTTTTTCAATATCGATGAGTGCTTATAAATGCGAAACATACGTGAAAATAGAACCATAAATCTGCATACATTACGTTCGAATCTATTTCTGGGAAAACTCTAAGAACGCGTCTCTGGAGATCTGGAACTTCGGAGCTTCCGGGGCCTAAACGGCTCGTGGACCCTCGCCTGTTGGGCTGTGAGGATTTCCTTGTTTTATCTGTGTGAATGAATCGTATCTGTAGGCATATTGGTTTCCCTCCCAAGAACTCCTCTCCTTTCATCGTTTTGTATGTTTTAAATATAACTAGAACGTCAAATGGATGAAGGCATGAGGTGCGATGTTTTCAATATCGATGCATACTTATAATTGCGAGAAAAAAATCGTGAAAATAGAATCATAAATGTGCATGCAGTATGATCAGTTTTATTTCCGGAAAAACGTTCAGAACGCATCTCCGGCAATCTAGGACCACGGAGCTTCCGGGGCCTAGGCGGCCCCTGGACCCCCGCCTATTGGGATGTGATAGTGGTCCCCAACTTTTAATTACGCTCCGACGCCACCGGGTTAGCCTACGCGGTATAAAGGCCCAAAGCGTTATTAAGAGAATAAAATATAATACTGATATTTGACAAATGACGTGTTAGTTTAATTGTTGGAAATCGCTCAGAATGCATCTCAGGCCATCTAAGGTCTCGGAGCTGTATAATATAACCCTAAATCTGCATACATTATGTTCAGATTTAATTCCGGGAAAACACTTAGAACGCATCTACGGCGATCTAGGACCCCGGAGCTTCCGGGGCCTAGGCGGCTCCTGGACCCTCGCCTAAAGTGCTATGATAATCGACCCCCCTTTGAAAAATCCTAGCGACGCGCATGATCATTTGCCACTCCACAACAATAATGGTTCCACTGACGAATGACAATGTAGATATTTTTGAAGAAAAAAAAATCAGCATAAATAATCAAGATTGCAAGATTTTGTTAGGCAGTCTTTCAGATCCAAGGGGTTTGAAGACTCCGTTGGTCAGCGTGAACATTATATGGCGAATGGAGTGTGGGGAACGGTAGCGCCAATCTAGCCCTAGAACTCACTAGCTGCGAAAGTGACCTCTGGCCTAGTGGAATATCTGGGAGTGAAAATGGGGTCACGTTCGCATTAATTTTCGACGGACCGTCTCGCCAACATGGTTGCACCATGAGAGGCTGACCATGCCACCCCACGGCACAAACTACCATTATTCAACTAAACATAGAAATACTTTTGTATAATTTCAATGTATTATGTTCTTATGATTAAAATGAACTTCATTTCACAATAAAATCCGACCGAATCGCTCGATTATCACAGGCACTATTTCGCAGCCGGCTTACTAGAAGATGGCCATACGCTCCCCACGGTTGGCTTTTTGTGCGTACTGTGTGAGAGGCTAAGTTCCGCCAATAAGGAAATAGCCGAACGTGAGATTGCGGTAGCGCCAACTCCAACAAGCGTGTCTATGGGATTAGATTTAGGCGTCAGATCGGATATTCACCACCTTTATATGTTCAATTCAGAATGCAGTCGTCGTTCACAGAAGAATGTTCGCGTTAGTAATTGAATACCTTTAACGTTCGATAGCACAATTCCAAACGAATTTGTTTCTTCCAAGAGAGAAGCGGTCAACAGTTTTCAGTCAGCCGTGTGGATACTTCATAGTCGCCACATGAACAGCTGCAATAAAAGCGCGGCTGGGATACTAAGGCTACGTACGAAATTCCCCCGTATTCTCTGGTCTGAATGTTGGGTATCGACGAATTCTTTACTGTGTAATCATATGGTCGCCTTTCAGTCGCCAGACGTCAGTTTTTCTCACCTCTTGGATATCACTCCAATTCATTGATAGAAGCAAGACACCTTGATGTTCTCCTTACAAAAAACGACAAGTATTCTTTAACCCCAATGAATTTCCAAGTCGTTTTCTAGCGTATATCTCAGTCAGGCTTTGATTAATACCGTTCTTTATAACAGCATAAAGATGAACCGTTCGCTGTCCGTTTGCGGACTCTGGGGCCTTTGAGAGTGGGTATGAATACCTTTCGGGCCTGATGGAGATTTCATTTTTGTCAAGTAGACGTTCTTTATATGCCAAATTTTAAATTATTTATAAATCTCTCTGAAATAATGCTGATTTAATTAGTTATATAATCTTTGGACATGTCTGTGACGAAATCACATGGAAATGGACTCGATTTTGAGTAGACTCACTTATTTTTCGGCTTTGCTTTGGTCCGATTACTCTAATGCATAATATCATACTAACACATTGCATGCCCAAGGATGATAACATTTGCCTTCTCAAAAGAAAAGAGTTGATTAGGTCATTATACTGGTTAAAACTAATATAAAGTAGCTCTAAAATTTTATTTCTAGAATGAATTTTTAAGTTTTCATCATAAAATAAAAAAATCCCAAGATGGTCAGGTTTATAAACTGACGGTAAAACAATTCGCAAATTCGTCTTCTGTGTTATTGCAGTGTTCACAGAGATTATAGGAAGCTAGTAGAAAAAAGACGTCCGCTTTTCCGTGATTAACGTTCAGAAATCAATATCTCAGAATATATGAATTCACTCAGAGAAAACGTTAAGAGCATATCACTGGCGTAGAGGGTATCTACGCAGCTTAACATGACGGTTATCTGGACGCACTGAATTTGCAGTTGGAGTGCCACACAAACCATCGTCGTCGTCGTACCCCCTGGGCACACACGAAGGATCGCGTAATGTAATCCCCTTGAAATGAAAATAGTTTTGTGTGATTGGCTGTTTAGAATGATCTCAAGTTACCATGGAACCTTCCACAGTTGGTACAGTACACGGCGTTGCAGAAAATGTCGTTGATATCTTGTTACGCTTAGGTTGTCGGACAAGAACCTTATCACCAACGAGGATATCACTGGATTTAGCGTGTTTGCCTCAGTCAGAGTAAATTTAATCTTAAGTGTTGACACTTCCGCTGTCAGATGGTTTCATACATTGCCATCTGCGTACACTTACGAATCGTGTGTCGCCATTACTACGGAGCGATATCCGATACTTTACCGTATATTGTTCGGTCTTCATCCGGCGGAGAACAGACTCGAGAAATCTGACAATTTACAGGGTTTTCATGCCAGTTCTGAAACATATATCGTCTGAGCTTACAGAATATACAGATAAGAATACCTCCCGTATCGTCCAAGAGATGTTGTAGATCTGTAATTTTGAACAAGTACATGACTCGAAAATGACGTGATACGTGGGTAGAGTTTAGCTGGTTGACTGACGACATCATGTGGCTTTGATTTCAGGGAATTCCCTCAAAAAGTTGCCGAAAGTAGGCTGAAAATGAATACACACGATCCCAAGGTCAGTTTTACCGCGTATAGATGATCCAGATGGTTATAGGTTGATCCATTGCTGGCAGAAATGCGGATAGATCTGATAGTTTCATTTTCCCTTCATTGCTCATCGGAAGTTTTACTGGGGTACGACCAGTGGAGGAGTGAAGCGTCGCTCTGTAATTTCGCAGATATCGAAACAAAGCCTGCTTCCATAGTTCGTTTTCGACGATGGCAGTGCGGGGCGTGTTCTCGAGATTGTCATGAAACTTTCAGTTTCAACACTTTCGTGAGGCGAAAGAAGTTGATTTTCTGATGTTGAAAACCAAGACGATCCGCGAGCTGCGCAAGACTGTGACCATTAAACGCAGGTCCATTTTTGTCCGTTTTGTTTCTCGGGTAGCCTAGAAAGCTTTGTCGAGCACAGGTTTCACTGGCGTGTTGCTGGTAGACTTCAGGATTTCCACGACACGGTATCTGGAATAATCATCTATGAGCACCAGAGGATACTCAGACGTAGCTAGGGATTCACAAAAATCAACTGATAAATGTTGCTGGGGTCCTGGCGGAAGCTCTGTAATCTTTAGAGGTGGGATAATTTTGGTGTTCGTCGCCGCTAGCTTGACACGGAAGACAACTCTTCCCTTCGTCTTCCTCCAACGATCAGTCTGCTGGAATCAAACTTTCTCACAGATTAGGTATTTCGTCTTTACTATGGCTTGGAGCCCCTCGTGAGACGAAGCTACAGCTCGATGACAAAGTGATTTCGGAATGACGATCCTGGATCCCCTTAACAAAATGTTCAGGTCAGCATTTGAATGATAGTTCGTGTCTGTTCTGCAAAGGAATATTTCCATACCTGCTGTACCCAAGTGTTCATATCACCGTCCCGTGCGTACAGAAACCATTAATAACTGAATAATAGGGTCTATTGATGTGGCCTTCTGTAATTCTGATATTGTCATTGCTCTCGGGATGGTGTTGTTATCAAGAAAGTTCACGTATTCCTCCGCACTCTTCTTAGATCTTTGAAAAAGTAGATGGCATGGCGTACATGTACGCCTGGGTTAAGATAGTCGGTGCATTGTCCATCGTTCAATCCTTGTGGTCGATCTGGATTTCGGGTTTCTTAGAATCACCTGTAAAGGGTTTTTCTGTGACAACAGTGAACGGTGGTCCGTCCAGATACATGTTGAAATGTTTCCATCCCTCAGGTACACCATGCCATCTCTTTCTATCTGAGAATACCGCTGTTCTACTTGGCGTAAGTGCCCGGGATACGAAAGCGATAAACTTTCAATCACCATCCGTAATATGCTATGTCTAGATGGCTGCTACACCAACCTGACTGGCATCGGTGTGAAGTTTTGTGGTTTTCGATGGGTCAAAATAGTCTATAGCACTGCGTTCTTGCGGATTTGGTCTTTCAGCGTCAGAAAGTCATTGTCCTGGTCACTAGTACACTCCTAGTCTGCGTTTCTGACTCGGTGGTTGTGGCGTAGTCAGGAATGAAACTTGTGTAAATGCCCAACGGACATCTCATCTCGGAGTGGGTACATAGTGCAGAGAGATTGAGGATTGAATCCAGCTTAACTGTTTTGCTGAATTGTCATTCGATTTGTTGAGAGTGATGTTCGTTTCTTGCAAACGTAGCCCTCAAGTTTCGATCATGTTGGGCTTGCGCAGCTCCGCACACTAGAATATCATCACTAACGTTAAAAGTGCCAGGTATTCCCTACAAAATTTAGCGATTGGTGTCCAGCAATATTTTAGATGCTGCCAAGAGTCCAAACTGAGACTTTTGTGTTCCTAAGTCCAACATGACTTGTAAATTCTGTAATATTCTTCGATTCAAAGCAAATGCCAACTTATGGTAGGCTTTATTCAGGTCCAGCTTACTGAACCCAGTGGCCTACTTCAGTTCGTGAACTATACCGTCTATTGTAGGGGTAATATACCGTTTACGTTTTATGGCCTAGTTTTATATGCTCATATCAACAAAGATGCTTACATATGTCGGGTCTTTCGGTTTTGATGGGATAGTTATAGGTGATAGCCAAGGCGTAGGATTAACAACCTTCTCTATTATATCGAGCGGTTTAGGCAGATCTCAGCTCGTGCATGAGAGGGTCTAATGGACCAAATCCCAGTCCGAAGGACGGGTTTTACTCTAGTAATAATGGACAGTAAAATACACCATGAAAACTACGTAAGCCATGTACAGTATATATGAATGGGTGAGAAAATATATCAGCCAGGCGTTACATCTCGTCTGCACTGACCCAAATTATATCATATATAGTTCATATGTCAGTTTAAGTTTGTCTGATTCATACTGTTACACTGACTGTATCACGTTATGTCATTGCTTAATTGTGCCTGTCCCATATGACCTATTTTTACTGACACGACCGGTGATGTAAATTATAGGTGTATATCATGGCATGTGACAGGTTAGCCACAGGAAGTCTACCTTATTACGAAAGATTTTCTAACGCTGTCAAATATTCTGCCTGTGGGCTATACATAAAATCCAATGTTATTTGACAGCTCAGACAGATTGCATGATTAATCGGAACTAATAAGAGCGGCGTAATTAATTAATTAATATCGGACATTATTGCACTTAAATTCGAGTTGACAGTTTGCTGGGGCATTGCACTTAATCTATACCGGTATGTACCGGTAATTAAATCTAGCGAAATAGACAAACCCATACAGTCTGTGAATCATGCTTTCCTTTTTGTCATTGTACTTAAGACTTGCATTGGCTGTCTTGATAACGCCACAGCGAAATGATGTGTTTGTAGATATTTTCAGTCGATTAACGGTTTTCTGTCAATTGATAGGGGAATATTATTAGGGAGTTTAGGGAAACTGTATACTAAATTTTATGTACACATCGTAGTTTAGCTTCCGTCGAATACCCCCTCCCTCTCCACACATCCCCCAAATCTCTATTCAGTAGTTGTTAAATGCATATATGATTGCTGATTATCAAATCTGTCATGAGCTTGAAGCCTGATGCAATCAAAATATTTAGATTTGAATGGAAAAACATATCACCGTCTTTTCAAGTCGAGGTTAAATTATACGTGGTTCATCAAAACAACTTTTTAAATTTGACGAACGGTATACAGACTAAACTGGTGTATATGCAACATTCAAACATACATTTTTCTCCCAGGCAGCCTTTGCAGTCTATAGTACGGTATGAAAGCCGAGTGAGTGGGTGAGTGAGTGAATAGGGTTTAATGTCGCTTTCAACATTATTTCAGTCATATCGCGACGAACCAACTAAGCACCACCCAGCCAAGTTGCGTTCCTGCTACTTCGAAGAAGAAATCTTTGAAGCAGCATGGAACCAGACACCCTAATAAAACACTGGGGACAGCACGCAAAATACAAACAGGGCGCTTACATGGTGCAATGAAGACAAGTGATATCACAGTGCTAGACATCACATTATCAAGTTCCTGTTGCTCATCGGCAAAATGCATTGAAGCAACAGGAATACGTACCCTTCGAACACCCGCCAACCACCCGCTATGGAAGCCGATAGCGGCCACACACTCAACAGTTATGGTATAGATATCTTCTGATATCAGCGACTGTACATCCGACCGACAGGGTAACATCAGCTGATTGATTTTTTCATGGGAAACCTAGCGCGAAGGCGACTGAAGACATTATCTGCTATGATTGACACAGAAAGCGTTCTTTGGTGCGTTTATTAGAATATAACCAGGAAACCAACACCGAAAAATGAGCCTGACCGTAAAGTTGCTGGACCAACCTCCTCTGTGTTGCTGGAAATTGATTATTGACTAACAGTGACCAATAGAGAAGACCTTTTTCAAGATATTGCATGATAGACGAGATGATGCTGCAGAAGAGATATGATTGTAAACAATGATGCTGTACCGCGCTGTCCACAACTAGGGTGCCCTTACAGTACTGTGCATTTAAAAATGACCCAGTAACTGGATGCTTACTTGTAGGTACTGTTCAGTTACCGGACGGTACTGCACGGTTACCGTGTGGTTACTGACAGGTTATTCACCTGCTAGTTACCTGACAGTTACCGACCAGTTACCATACAGTAACTATCTGGTAACCATCCAATTGCCAACTAAATGATACTGTCTAGTCGCCCACCGGATGGTAACCAGTGGATGTTAAAGTGATCGTAAACCCTCAAGTAAAGTTTCCATCAAATGAAAGACCATTGCAAACAGTGTGGAAAAATATTTATTGTAAATTTTTACGATTTTATTACACAGAGTAAACTGCAAATAAAGCATGGTATTCTATGGTGGCCTGTTGCAATCATATTTAGGTCCAGTGACGTCACACTGGCTTAATACATATATTTCAAGCTTTGTATGCACTTTCCAATGCTTGATTCAAGCTTAACCCTATCTGGCCTGGGCTTTTTGGGACCTGTCCAGGCCCCTAATTATTTTTCTTACCCGGTGAGGTAGGGGGCTAAAACTTATCACACTATACCCTTGGGTCGAGCTCTACCAGAAAATATGAAAAAATCCAAGATGGCCGCTTTGATGACGTCACAATGACGTCATTTTCAAAACCCGCATTTTTTGGTCGATTTTTCGGTCAGATTTTCCGAATTTTTTATTTTTGCAATTTCTCCGCAAAAACTGCATGATAAATTAGTAAATATTAATGTGATGTGAAATAAAATAGTTTTTGCCCACTTTTCATCGCGGAAAAGCAGAAATTTTGAAGAAATATGACAAAAATATCACTTTTCTGCTACCCCATGTGGCCGCCATCTTGGATTTATCCATGATCCTCTGCCCGGGGGGTCATGCAAATAGGCTCAAAATGACCCCAATATGACAAACCATAAAGTCACGGAGTTTCAGCTCTCCATTTTTTGTCGTTCCGGATATAGCGCAGAAAGTTTGGTAGGGAGGGGGGGGGGGCCATAATGGCCCCCCCCAGGCCAGGTAGGGTTAAGGTATGCATACTTTGAGTTTCAACACAGACTCACTGTTACAATGTGCATGTTTCACCAAAATCTGGGAGATGGTAACTCAAAAGTGTCAATTCAATATGAATCTTGCATGTAATTTCTTGCTGGTAACTGGACCTTTCCTGTCAGTACTGTTTAGTTGTGAACCGCACAGTACTGGCTGGTGAATATTTCGGTGTATACTCGTATATACATCTGTATTCTTATGCCATTATGAAATTTGGTACTACGGCGTTACGCCATATTGGCCATATTGTCGTCAAGTTTTGTTGAATTTGTGACAAGAAAGCTGAGAGAGCATGTTACATAGACTTTCAAAGGGAACTTAGTGTTTTTCACATGTTACCCATGTCAATATAATGATCCGAATGATCCAAGAGATGTTTTGGTATGTCAATGGGTGTACAAGGAGACGAATGTACTGGCAAATCACACGGACGACAAGAACAGATCGGTCAAACTAACCAAGGGATGAACTGCTTTTGGAGTAGGTACTTCGTGGACAGGTGAGATTGTGCATGTTCCAAAATCGAGGAAATTAAATGCAAGATTCAAATTGACTTGACACTCATGAGTCACCAGATCCCAGATCCCTGGAACAGTGAGTCTGTGTTGAAACTCAAAGTATACATACCTTAAGCTTGAATCAAGCACTGGAAAGTGCATACAAAGTTTGAAACATATGTATTAAGGAAGTGTGACGTCACTGGACCTAAATCTGATTGCAACAGACCACCTTAGAATACTATGCTTCAATTGCAGTTTACTCTGTGTAATAAAATCGTAAAAAATTAAAATAAATATTTTCCTACACTGTTTGCAATGGTCTTTCATTTGATGGAAACTTTACTTGAGGGTTTACGATCACTTTAAATACTGATAGAGTATTTAAATCAAAATATGCGGCATTGTCCTCAGATGTTATTTTCACGGATATGAATTTCGCTCTTACATGTAGATGTGTGACGTTGATCATTCACCCAGGTTGTTGAACTAGCATTATAAAATATTAAATTTTAACGTATACATTTCGTTAATTAGTTTCAATTTGATATCCAACTTGATAGAGTTTCATTGTGATCCAATTTTTGAAGAATTATGAGAGAAGTTAAAACGGAAGTGACCGAAAAAAAATTACCCAGAATTGCCCGAGTGGCAAGTAGTATATAAACGGGATTTGAGCGCATGTTGACCTACCTACATATCATTAATTTCCGGTAATTTCAGAAAAATGAGGCTCTCCACGGGTGGGGTACCCTCAGTCTATCCACAGAGCTCAATACACGCGGGTCGGTCCGTATTGCCACGAAAAAACACATAAATCCATGGGAAGAAAGACTTATAGTACTAAAGATAATAAGATGTTATTATGACGAGTCTAGGGTCAGTGCGACCACAGGGTCGAGTGTGTCCAGTATGTCTCCGCAAAAAATAAACATACAACATCGCGGCGCTTGCTGTGGGAAGTCACCTTTTGACATCACGGCATCGCTCGTGCTGCCTCCTGGAGGCAAGGAAGACAACTCTGACAGGGCGTACCCTCTGTGGACCAAGTTCCGGGTCATCTCCCCTGATTCGAACATTTGCATCTGTACGGGGAATGCCTGTATGGAGTATAGGGGTGGTCATTTTTTTCTTGTGGCTTTTACTATGGGCTGTGGGATCTTGTTTTCTTCATCTCACCACGTAGAACACGATGGGAGGGGTCTAGAAGCTAAGCGGTGAATTTTTTTGAAAAGTTCAGGTAGGTCTCATGGGGTGGATAGCGGTGGAAATTTTTTGAAAAGTTCAGGTAGGTCTTAAGGGGTGGATAGACCCATACTGGCTCAGTGGACAATGTTTGTCCCACTGGGAAACCCGCTCCTGGACACTTCCGGTATGGGTTGTGGCATCTTGTTTTTCTCGTCTCACCACGTAGAACACGATGGAAGGGGGCTGGAAGCTAAGCGGTGAAATTTTTTGAAAAGTTCAGGTAGGCCTGGATAGGCCCATACTGGCTCAGTGGGCAATGTGTGTCCCACTGGGAGCTCACTTCTGCACATTTGCGGTATGGGTTGTGGCATCTTGATTTTCGCGTCTCGAAGCTAAGCGGTGAATTGTTTTTGAAAAGGTACGCATGCGCACTGGACAAGTGGCGCTGGGGTGGACGTTTTGGGGCCTAGGTGAACCCCTACATATAGTGGTCCGATTGGGTCGTGTGAGGTATCACTGTGAAGCATTCGTGGGAGAGCATCCAACTGGATGGGTGTGACGTGAAACTGACGTCATTCCGCGCATGGAATTGCCATTTTGGGGTCGAGGTGGGCCACTATTGGTCTGAATGGACCGTATGAGGTCTGAAAGTGAAGCTCTCGTGGGGGAGCAGCGGATTGGACTGATGTTTAGTTCGGTTTCATCATTCTGTACATGCGCAGTCTGGCCGTAGTACAGAAAGCAGGCATTTTAGGGGGTCTGTTGAGTGATTGATGGTCCATCCTTGGTCCAAATGGACCGTGTGGGGTATCAGTTTGAAGCTTTCGTGGGAATATATTTGCCCTTCGGGAATTTTCTGGGAAAACCCCTGTTCTATTTATAGATCACTTGGGAGTAGTGGAGAAAGGGGAGTTTCGGAGGTGCAATGGAATGCATTTGAAGGAGATAAGGGCCTTTTTTCATCCAACTACCTGGTAGAGTTACCTGTAAAAGAGAGAGTGAGTGAGTGACTGAGTGATTGAATGATTGAGTGAGGCGTGCCCAACGCCCGTGGGGCGTGCCAATGCACGGACGCACTAACGACGGTGAGTGAGTGAGAGTAAGTGAGTGAGTGGTCATATAAGGTAGTTTGTACACCATTAGAGCATCAAGTACACGGCCCAGCAAGAGTTATCTGCTCCTACAGTAGACCTCAGTGACTTCTGGGGTGGACGTTTTGGAGTCTGAGTGGACCTATGTTGGACCGATCGGATCGAGGGACATCGTGAAGCACTCGTGGGGCTGTGGAATGCATCGGTTAAGATCTTGGAGCTTCCCGTAGGGCATAGGGTACACCAGGGCGTGGGCTTCCCATGGACTTAGGTATTTTGTTCGCGGCAATACGGGCCGACCCGCGTGTATTGAACTCTGTGGAGAAACTGAGGGCACCCCACCCGTGGAGAGCCTCATTTTTCGGAAATTACCGGAAAATAATGATATGTAAGTAGGTCAATATGCGCCCATATCCCGTTTATATACTGTGGCACCCGTCAGATTCTGAATGTACACGTGCCCAACTACTATTTGAAGCAAACAAATCGCAATTTTACGCAACTTTCAATTCTCGTGGTTGGCTTATAAGGGAATAAGCAAGTTATAAGCTAGACTTTTTGGGAGGGCACATGTCACAACATCCTGTTTAGATGTGATACGGTTCCCCATGCACTCCGTTCCGTTGCATAATAGACTATGTCGATTGGCTAAAAGTCATGCGCAAACAAACTGCGCACCTGGTGCGTGGATCATTCGGGGACTGTCATAGACAGACGGTCGGAGGCAGGGAATCTGATATAAAGAGGATGGCGTATCAACGACAGTATTTCAGTCTTAGCTACTAAAAAAAATAGAACTTAGTATACTGTGAAAATAGCGAAATCAAGTGGCACCGCTTGAGCACAATTGTGTTAGTGTATATAAGCCAACTTCCTACACAAGTCGACTTCTCCGTTCTCACTTACTTCGAAGTCATTTGCGTACACTTCGCCATCCATAAGATGGCTTGCGAATCGTGCGTCGTCATTATCGCGGAGCGATATCCGATACTTTACCGTATACTGTTCGGTCTTCATCCGGCATGAAACAGACACGAGAAATCTGATAAATTACAGGTTTTTCATACCACTTATGAAACATATATTGCCTGGGCTTACAAGAGATACAGATATGAATAACTTCCGTGTCATCCAAGATGTGTTGTAGGTCTGTAATTTTGAAGAGGTAGAACAGCACATGACTCGAAAATGGCGGGTTACGGTGGGGTTACGTCGGTGGATTTCACCTGATTGGCTGACAAAATCACGTGGGGTTGTTTTCGGGGGAATCCCCGTTATAGTTGCCGAAAGTAGGCTGAGCATGGATACACACGATTCCAGGGTCAGTCTTACCGCGTATAGATGACAGCTTGACTTCGAAGTGTGACTGGAGAAGTCGTCGTATGTATGAAGATGATATAAGAGTCCGTAGCTCAATACAGCTAAGGGGTAGGTAAATATGTCGAATCGTGATCATATCTCGCGCTGTATGAAATGAATAAATTGACGAGGGAATGAATAATGTATATAAAACTAGTCATTACAACGTACCAACATCAGACACCCGTTAAAATCCCATCGTGTGATATGATGCACGGACATAAATCTAGTTGATATAAACTAATATATACTAAGACCTGAATTCCTGGAATGCCCAAGGGATATAACTCTAGTAGAAAGTTCATATCACAATCAAATATATACAAAATTAAAGACTAACAAAGTCTCACCTTATATATATCCTCATCTATATAATATCCACATGTATGTAATATCTATAAAATATCTATATAATATATATATCTATATAATACCCACATCTATATAATATCTACATATATATATATTTATAGAGAAAAACACTACACATAATGTAGAATATGAGCTAAAACTGTATATTATACTGCTAAACCGGTATCGTGGATTTCACCCACTTTTCAATAGCATGATACACGTTTGTAATATTGATACAATACGAATGTACAAAGTTTATATATACAAACAGATGCATGTCCGTTGGACAAGTCTATATAATATCCACATCTACACAATATTCTACAATAATACATATCTATATGATATTTATATTGTATGCATTTGAATGATGTTTATCGGTAGTTGATATAAACTGATATATACATGATGTCAGAAACGTAACAGATCCTGTATGGTGTATAGCGTTAAAGATACGTTTCATTTCGTTTGACACCTGTGAATTAGATGCGTTAGTCATAGGGTATACTTTTCAAAGGTGTTGCATTCTCCATATTATTAAGGGGGAGTTGAACAGTATTGCTATACTCCAGTCAACAAGGTGTCATTGTTGTCTACGAAAAGTTAAAATGCTTCCCGATCTAAACTCGATACCCCTTAACAGTTAATCGAGTGCGACACTGATTGTTGTTTTATCCGAATTGCGTTTTTCTGTCTTAGATTTAAGCGTGATACAATACAAGGTCGAACTATATAATACACCGTTGTATATTTAGGCTACATATCCTTTTATGTAGGCCTGTGCAGTGGGCTGTGAATTGGATCTGAATGAAAGGACTGGAGTAGGCTACTAATTCACACCTATAACTTGTAAATTATAGGGTGGATGTGATAAAAATCTGAATGATTCTGTACGCAGTCGTTACGAGCCTCCCTCGTACAGAGCCGCGTAAAGAGAATAATTTGATTGGATAAGTGTGGGAATGGGGTGTTCCTCCGGACAGCTGACAGACTTTTCGGGGGGTTTTATGTGTATCAACCACCCCTGATAGACCCTTTATCCTAACAAGTATTTTATCCCGTTGAAGTCTTTTGTAAAACGGTTCCTCGAGATGAAACGACGTTTGTTTTTTTCCCGTTAGCCATCTCCACGGGCAATCCAAGGCAGGCGGTACAGTCTTTGGCGGCTCGACTGATCAAATCCCCTTAAGATCTCGATAGTAAGTGTGTCGAGGGCGCTACAACTTTGCCACTTGCACCTGCATATATTTAACACAGAGGAACACAGCTCGTAATATATAACATGGCGAAGAGCACCTGATCTGTCACAGCCGGCAGAGGAAACAAATCCTGGCAAAGCTTTTTTTTTGCCGTTCAAAAACCAGTTATAGGGCTATCGGGCTACAGTATATACGCGGATGTCATTTTTGTGCAACAATATTTATGATACACCAGTAAACTGCGTCATCAATCTGCAGCGGAAAGAGATCAAAAAAAGAAAGGAATTTCGGAAACGCATTTGATGGTATTTGTTCAGATGGAGCGTGTCAGTCCGACATGTGGTCTTGCCAAAGATGAAACAATTTAAATTCTCCGGAGTGACCATCCTGCTGGTGGTTCTCCTATTGTCGGACATCTGCCCAGGTTGCGAAGTGGTTAAGATACCGATGTGTAAGCGAATGCCGTATAATATGACAAAGATGCCGAATTTGCTACATCACAGTACGCAAGAAAACGCCATTCTTGCCATCGAACAGTTCGAGGAACTTGTCGATCAAAATTGCAGCGATGTACTGTTATTCTTTCTATGCGCCATGTACGCCCCGATATGTACGTTCGATTTCCAGACGGACGCTATTCCTCCGTGCAAAGGTGTATGTGAACAAGCACGTGCCGGCTGTGAGCCCCTCATGAACGAATACAACGTGTCTTGGCCCGAATGCCTAGACTGTAAGGAGCTACCGTTATACGACAGAGGGGTATGCGTGTCTCCCGAAGCCATAGTATCAACTTTACCAGAAGGTGAGTATTATCAACTATAATCGCTTACACCCGCACTTTACCTAGCCCATAATTCATCCCTTTACTAGCTTGTCAAACGATAAAACTGACGTTTACGACCAGTTCGCTGGCCACCGGTTCAAATGTCGCTAACATGTAGAGTCAGCTTTTTCTTTTTATCTTCTGAAGCTATAAAAAAATAAGCCGAAATATTGATAATGAAACGTTTCAAGTACATAGCATAACCTATATGTTTCAATCAATGCTACACTTCATGATTTGATTTATTTATTACTTCAACACGAATCGTCTGCATAAACTACGCCGTACACATGTTACAAAGAACTTTTAAAATGTCAAGAAAGGTATCAAACAGCAAACTGATATAGGTAAACACGGCCCAGATTTATATATATTTTTTGGAATATCCTGTCCTTCTCGGTTCAGTAAAATACAGGCCCTACTCTCTGAAACAAATTGAGTGAAATTTCACTCAAGTAAGAGTGAAAATTCCTCCCACTCAAGCACTTGAGTGAAATATTCCACTCAAGTGAGTGTCGCTCAAGTTCAACTGGAGTGAAATCAACTGTATTCAACTTGAGTGAGTTATCAACTAAAACTTAAGTGAAATTTCAGTGAATTTCACTCAAACTTGAGTGAATTCCACCCAACTTGATCGGGATGAATTTCCACTCTTACTTGTAAGTTGTTGTTTTTTTTGGAGAGTAGACTTGATATAATTTTTAAAACCTAGCATTTTGTGAACGCAAACGCCTTTAACATCAACGACGGCGTAAGTTCGTTCCACGGCGAAACCCGAAGAGGTGTGTTGGCACCTCTGCATTACAGTAATAAGCCCCATCGTCAGCGTAATAGAAGTATTGCATATTACCGCATTTTCACGCCAGGCACGAGACTGAAGGGCAGGTTCAGGCACATGCGATTTTTCACGACAGCCAGCAACGCCGTCGTCTTGGGACGCTTCATTGTAGCAACGCATCGATCGATATTTTCCTTACACCAGTCTCGTGCCTGGTGTGCATTATGTCCTACCCAATCAGTTTATCTTACCCTAACTTCATTCTGTCCTTCTCGATCATTTTACTATACCAACCCGAACTGTATTTTGTCGTAACCAATCAATTTACTATACCCTAACTGCCTTCTGTCATACCCAGTCAGTTTACTATAACCGAAATATATTGTCGTACCCAATCAGCTTACTATACCCTAACTGCATTCTGTCGTACCCATTCAGTTTACCTTACTCTTAACTGCATTCTGTCGTACCCGATCAATTTACTATACCCGACCTGTATTTTGTTGTACCCAATCAGTTTACCTCACCCTAACTGCATTCTGTCGGGCCCGATTAGATTATCTTACCCTAAATGTATTCTTTCGTACCCAATCAGTTTACCTTACCCTAATTGCATTCTGTCGTACCCAATCAGTTAACTTCACCCTAACTGCATTCTCTCGTACCCGATAAGTTCACCTTATCTTAAATGCATTGTGTCTACCCAATCATTTTAGCTTACCCTAACTGCATTCGGTCGTACCCAATCAGTTTACTATACGCTAACGGCATTCTGTCGTACCCAATCAGTTTACGTTACCCTAACTGCATTCTGTCGTACCCAATCAGTTAACCTCACCCTAACTGCATTCTTTCGTACCCGATCAGTTTACCTTATCCTAAATGCATTCTGTCGTACCCATTCAGTTAACCTCACCCCAACTGCATTCTGTCGTACCCAATCAGTTTACCTTACTCTAACTTTTGTCGTAGCAGTTCGCTAACTATACCCGAACTGCATTCTGCCATACCGAATCAGTGTACTATAACCTAACAGCATTCTGTCGTACCCAGTTAGTTCACTACACTTCAACTGCATCGCCAATTCTCCTCACATTTAAAGGGCGATGACCAGACAACTTCACCAATTTTCTGTTCCTGTTTGTCGGGTTTTTACCCAGTTGACCAACGAACTGACAGATCTGTCATTTCCTGTTTAGCTTCTGGTCCTATTGTGCAAGCCCCCCAAATTGGTTTCATCTATAAACCTAAATATATAATCACGAAGCAGTTTGGACGGGACTCTTAGAACTTCACTACCCTATTATCCAACATCTTCATTTTATCAAACCAATTTCTTCCCACTTTCGAACCTGCCTTGATTTATCTGACCACCTTCAGTGTTCAAAATCCGAGGTGTGGATTTTACCTACGAACGAGAGACGAACCAATCAGAACCTACTCACGGATTGTGCGCATGTAGAGTGACATCATCCTCAAGTAGCGGCGTCATTCCTCCTAATATGAGGCTTGTGTTGGCCCAATATATAGGTCAGCCAATCAGTAACGCACTTATATGACACATTTCGAAATTCAAATGGTATCGACGTCAGTGACGTCTGGTGTCTATAAGTTCTTTGAACACTGAAGGGGGTCAGATATATCAAGGGAAGTTCGAAGTGGGAACGTAGAAATTGGCTTGATAAAATGAAGATGATTACCCATACGAAGCTATGATAAGTGGAGCTGTTCCCATTTTGAAAGTTAACAAAAAGTAACCCAATTTTAATGGATATAAATCCAAGGTTTATTTGAGCTTGTGCATTACGGAGTGATATCTACCTCCGTTAAAAAAATATTATGCAATATACTTCAGTCGACATTCAGTCGCGGCTTTTCCGCGACTTCTGTCGGCTATGGTGACCTCGTTAGGAATTGTTCAACCAGTTTTGACCTGAAACCGTTTTAACTTTACAAGACGTTTTACGCCATCGACGAGATCAAAGAAATCCTGTAATGTCCTTTTTTCAGACGGATGTAAAGAGAGTTACAACATAACAGTCGATTTGTTATTACTTCTCAGAAAAATTCCAGACGTGAATAGAGCCAGGGGCCTTTAACTTCATTTTTAATCAATTCTGTGTCATTTCTTTATACATTAACACGTGCGACTTCAATCGAGCGTGGCACCGCAATATGCCATGTGTTACCGAACAGCCTTGCCTGTGACTGTTTAAGGTGTCAGTACCCATAGCGATTAGATTTCCGACACCTCGCCAGTTTTTGCTGAATTGCATTGCAACAAATGAACTCAACAAAACGAGTTATATATTTTCTGAAAGCTATTCATTCAGGGGGTGTTTATAAAACGAAGACCGAAGACCCAAAAACGAAGACCTTTCCCCAAAAGAGCCCCTCAAGTGGGTCTTCCATCTTCGGTCTTCGTTTTATCAATGGCCCTATCAAAACACATGGGCGTTTATAAAACGAAGACCCTGGCATTTTTCGGCCGGGGTAGGGCTATGAGGGCCCAGGGGTGAGGGGATGCAGTAATCAAGGTCCGCCGGGAAATTTGGTCCGCTTTTTATGCCCAGAGCGGACGATAATTCCCGATCGATTATAACTCGGTAATAAAGTCCGCCCTGGGTTAAAGCATGGTCGAACGTCCTCGGGGTTGTCATTGCTGCATGCAGGGTAGTAGTATACAGAGTGGATATTGACCCGCATCCACCTCACTGCACATGCGCGATTGTGGCAATTTTGAGGTGTGCGCAGGGAGGTGTGTGGAGGTGTTCTGCGCAAGTATGACGTCACTTCCGGTCTGGGTGAATCGGGCTTGACCTTGGGGGCATGTATTCCTCCGCGGTAATGCGGTCTGGCGGTGAGGCGGTCTGCCTCCGCGGACAGAAAGTAGTCCCCAGACTTCAAATACGCTGCATGGACCGATTGGGTCGAGTGAGGTGTCAAAGTGAAGCTCTCTTCAGTCATGTCATGGGTGTTTTTACAGAAAAATAAAATAAATAAATAAAAAGCGGAACACGGACTCCTACAATTATATGTATTATACAATATACGGGGAAATGCCTGTATGGGTATATCCCCATACTGGCTATGGGGGTATAGGTCCAACCTTTTTTGTGGGTTTTACTATGGGTTGTTTGGTCTTGTTTTCTTCGTCTCGCCACGTAGAACACGATGGGAGGGGTCTCGGAGGTAAACGGTGAAATTTTTTGAAAAGTACCGGGTAGGTCTGCATATAGCCCCATACTGGCTATGGGGGTATAGGTCCAACCTGGGCTTTACTATGGGTTGTTTTTCTCGTTTCGCCAAGAAAAAGACGACGGGAGGGGTCACGGAGGTAAGCGGTGAAATTTTTCGAAAAGTGCCGGGTAGGTCTATATATAGGCCCATATAGCCCCATACTGGCTTTGAGGGTATAGGTCCAACCTGAGAAATTTTTGTGGGCTTTATTATGGGTTATTTGGTCTTGTTTTTCTCGTCTCGCCAAGAAAAACACGATGGGAGCTAAGCGGTGAAATTTTTCCAAAAGTATCGGGTAGGTCTGTATATAGATCCACAGGCCTACTGGCTATGGGGGTATAGGTCCATACTGGGTGGACGTTTTGGGGTCTAGGTAAGCCCCTATTGGTCCTATGGTGTGGTATGAGGTCTTATTTTGAAGCTCTCGTGGAGGAGCATCCGACTGGACTAATGGTTCGTCCGTTTTCAATATTCTGAGCATGCGCAGTCTGGCCGTAGTATAGAAAGCAGGCATTTTGGGGGGTGCGTGGGAGTGTGTTTGGGGTAGAGAGGGACCATCCTTGGTCCGAATGCGTCGTGGGAGGTGTCATTTTGTAGCTCTCGGGGTGTAGACCTCGATTTGAGGGCTGTCCACAGCATCTGTGACGTCATCGGTGACGTAATCAGTAGGAGTAGTAGCGAAAGTGAACATTTTGGGGAAGTGATTGAAGGTATTTGGGATAGAAATGGGCCATCTTTGGTCCGAATGCGTCGTGTGGGGTGTCATCTTGTAGCTCTCGGGGTGTAAACCCCGATTTGAGGGCTGTCCGCGTCATCGGTGACGTCATCAGGACGAGCAGTAGCGATAGTGATCATTTTGGGGCAGTGAAGGAAGGTATTTGGTGTAGAGATGAACTATCCTTGGTCCGAATGCGTCGTGTGGGGTGTCATTTTGTAGCTCTCGGGTTGTAGACCCCAATTTGATGGATGTCCGCGTCATCTGCGACGTCATCGGTGACGTCGTCAGTACGAGTAGTAGCGAAAGTGGGCATTTTGGGGCAGTGAAGGAAGGTATTTGGGGAAGAGATGGACCATTCTTGATCCTAATGCGTCGTGTGGGGTGTCATTTTGTAGTTCTCGTGATGCAGACCCCTATTTGAGGGATGTGGGCATTTTGGGTTGTGAAGGAAGGTGTTTTGTGGTAGACATGGACCATCCTTGGTCCGAATGCATCGTGTGAAGTGGCATCTTGTAGCAACGCCCGCCAACGCCAAGCTCAACGCTTCAACGCCCTGGTGAATTAGCCCAAAAGCTCTGATTTTCATGGAATTGTCACTAATTTATTGAAAATGCAGTGACACCCGTCATCATCCGTCTTTACGCCTTAACGCCCTAGCATTACGCCTTGACGCCATGATATACACAGGGAACATCAAGTATTCATGAACATATTTGAACTTTCAGAGTACCGGTACTATAATGCCTTTCAAACAACTTGAGTTTGTCGCACCTTTTTTTTAATTTCGTCCCAGAAATGATTTTATGAGAGTTCAATAATTAAAAAAAAAATCAAAAAAATATGTTTTTACAAAAGATTTGTCGAAAGTTAGAACCCTGTTCAGGGGCTCTGAAACCTTAAGTTATAAACGGTGGCACATTTGTACTTTTTCTCACATACGTGTAAAAAATCACTGACACAACAATACCGACAAAGGAAAGGGTGCGTTTATTTGTTCCTGGTATACATTTCTTTTTTTTGCGAAAAATAAGCAAAGCATTTTGGGTCTTTTGACCCAAATATTTTTATCTCTACCGAATTCTTCTCACAGTTTACCATACAATTTTGGGTATAGACGTGGGGTGACGTACCCAATATTATTGGCTGAGCTCCTAAATAGGGATTCGTATTTCGAATCAGAAAAATTAGGTCGGTTGGTCACTTCAACCGGAATATTTTGGGAATCGGAATAATCCACCCAAACTTTTTTACCCGCTAAACCAATTAGTTTGTCATCGCATAGATTTGAAAGATTCTTGGTAGATTACCAACAAAGGACAATTTAGTCCGTCGAAACTATTTCACACACATCAGCAATCTATCATTATTCTGCATTCAAGTTATTATACAACTATCGTTCAGTGTGGATAAACTTTTTTAATTAAACATTTCAGTCGTATCGCATTGGTGATATTGCCTTCAGTCGAAGAAGTTAACATCAAAGAAACGTTACTTTGAAATTAACTCCAAAGTTAAAGCTTAATCCCATCTGTCTGGTTAGGTACATACCTAGGGCAATTACTTAAGTCGAGAGTTTCCCTCCCACACCCCATTCCGTAATCTACCTACAACTTTTGAGCATTCCTTTTTGGCGAAGATCCTGACCCGGGGTCTTTGCTTTTCTCGGGAGAGCCACTCACTGAGAACAAATTAAAGCCCAACCAGTAAGTGGCATGCGGCGTGTGGGGTATTCTAAGAGGGTATTTGTTCAAAGAAAAAGCAAGAAACGTTTATCACTAGGTACATATTTATGTCATTCATACCAAATTCTGCTCAGCGTGATTGCTTTACAATATATCCTTGAAGTTCCTGTTGAGTCAGACTATCCCGTCAGCCTGATTCCAGACTTGAAGGACCTCGGGACACTTGTTGGTAGAGTGTTTAAACACACGAGTGGCTGGTTTATTATTTTTCCGCCTGGGTTCCTTTGAAAATTCTGGTGTCCTACGGCATTGCAGCATGGCACCGCTCTCACCGATCCCTTCATAAAATAACTACGATACCTTTTGCATGCAGTAATGACCTGCTTTAGCGCTTCGATCCTGACCGTACTTTTATGTTGTGGATGTGAGCGATTAACTTCCAAGGAGTGGCCAACGGGATAATGATACAGGGGCAATTTATTACTCTAAATAACGATCAAGAAGAAAAACTTTTGTCGAGGAAAGTTGATAGCCTATATATCTCGACGATCGTCTTGAAGAAAGACACTCCTCGACTCTGCTCCAGAGAAGTTGCAGTGACTGCGGAGTATTGTTTAAGAAATAGTTTTTTTTCAGGTGCGCTCAATGGTAACTTACGCACGGTAGTTTGGGAAAGTTCATATTTTAGGGCAAAAATTTATTAACTTTCTCAAACTAACCGTGCGTAAAATAACCATGGAGCACGCCTATGAAAACATTATTTCTATTCTATTGTACTATTCAAACTGATTATTAAAAAGATTATAATGAAAAGATTATAATGGCATCGTGCCAATATCAGTGGAGCAATTTATGTAGCCTCACAAATGGGGAGTGATTCAATGAGCTAAGTCAGGCAGCCTGTGTGGAAGATACGTGGATATATGTCAATTTGTGTCGCTTCGTTGATGGAAACAACAGTTAAACTTGAGAAAGAAATTTCATCTTGTAATTTATTTGTTTGTCTTATTCGATTTTGACTTGTATGAAAGCAGACGTCCCTTTCCTCGCCCTACTTTTGAAATAGAATCTCCCAAATGAACACCTGCAGTTGACATATGTACATTTGACACAACTGTGCTAAAACACTTAATAAATGCACAGTTAGCAAGTTGTTATAGACACAAGTATATTATAGAATTGGCATTGAGGAACAGTTGATCACGCTCATCTACCAGCCGGCCTATAAATATTATATCATCCGTGTATCTCATCCTCCTCCCCCTCCTCCTCTGTCTCGAGGGAATATTAATATCCAATCCCCCTTTCCCGATATAATTGTGATATTCTGAGAGTCACAATCCGAATTAATTTCAGATTTGGAATCCAAAGTACTATGTATCTCAGCCATGCTTTAATTCAGAACTGGATGGTAGTACTGCATGACATGGCATACCGGTGTGGTAGCTAAGATTGTCCGGTAATAGTGTCGTGGAACCCAGATAGGACAGTTTTCTCCAGATTTTCGTCTAAGGAAGGACACTATCAGTAATCTCCAGGACATTATTAACAGCCAATACATCGGTACTTTTTGATGAACAGATTCTAAATTTATATCATGAGATATTGCTGTAGGTTTGTGCAAAAATAATAGTTTCTGGTCCTAAAATGATATACACTGAAACCGTCAGACCTGAGAGATAAGCTCTGGAAGATCACCTTTTTACTCGAGCTAAAACTGATACGGTATATTATCGGGGGTTTTTTAACCAGTACTTTTTGTCTTCACTATAATACTGCACAGAAAGTTAAAACAATTAGAAAACCATGCCAAACAATTTTTCTAAGAAAACAACGCCTAAACGTTACGGAAGCCAGTTCATATCATATGCACGTCAGTGCCAATCCCCCAATCAGCTATCTCGTAATTACCATCTTCGCTTATCTTCGTCAAAGCCTCTTTACGTCTCCATATGTCGGTATCCCTGCAGCTTGAATTTTGTTATTACAGCTGGCATCACCAACGATGAGATCAAAGCTTATGTTCTCTCCAGAGCGTCGGTGTCCATATCTCGCACACTAATTTAAATTGTCAGTTTCTGTGTAGGCGTCACTCGGAAACTTCCTCTGGCAAGTTCCTGGCAGGCGATTCTGATTGGCTGAAACTCCTTACTGGTAAAAGGGATTAAAGCGGTCGGAGTACATATCTAATGATACCCGGACACGCGCGAATGGTAATTACGAGTTAGCTGAATACAAAAAAAAAAGACTCCACAGAGTGGCACGAATTGACTTCCGTAGAATGTTGCTGCGTATTATATTACTTAGAGTTAGTGATTTTAGACAAAACAATAAATACCGGGGATCTACTTAATTACATACACGACAGGCTACTTTCACGTAAACGTACATTGCCAAACTCTTCACTCAGCTCGGTGGTTACTGCCGAGAACAGTGTCATAACATTGATTTACCAGGTTCTGACGTTGTAGTTGTAGTGGTATTTATAGCGTCTGATATTATGGACAGAATACACGAACATGAAGTTTTGTAGAGGCATAGGGGCGGGATCCGGACAAAACCCCTAGCGGACATAAACCCCTAGGACAAAACACCCACGGACAAAACCCCCTAGGACAAAACACCCACGGACAAAACCCCCAAAATTGAAAGTCGGACAAAACCCCCATCTCATTCAAAAATAGATATTTCAGACAGAATATTTACATTTTTAATATAGAAATTCATAAATATCTATTCTCTATGATCCTTGTCATTTTTTGTGTATTTCAGCTATAAGGATTATAATGACTGGTGTTCACTAAACAATTACTAAACAATGAGTAGACCATTAATCTTCAGTTAACTGCGGAATCTATGTGTGGATGTCAGAGATGGTCGGAAGACAGTACAAGAATTGCTAAGAGGAGCTGGACACAACATTCGTTTGGTGTGAAAATCTGCTACTGAAAAACATGTGCTAATGTGCTAGTGAAAAACTTCGTTTGGGGGGAAAAAGTGCTAGTGAGAAACTGGAATTACTTCCAATTATTGGTCATGTAAGAACAGGGTAGCCTGTATAGTAGGCCTGTATAGTAGGCTACACAAGTATTGAAAGATTAATAAATATGTTATAACATCAAATAACTTTGTCTTGATATCTTATCATTTACTATGTTATTTATTTTATTGCTAAAATAGCATAGCTAAAATAGCATAGGAAATAATATGTGATGGGGGTTTTGTCCAGTGGGGGTTACGTCCGGTGGGGGTTTCGTCCTGGGGGGTTTTGTCCGTGGGGGTTTTGTCCGCTGGGGCTTTTGTCCTACACCCCATAGGGGCATGGCTTATGCACATATTGTAGGTCTTCGTTCAGCCAATGTGGGCTAATCATATGTGCCTGCTTCATGTATAATAATCTAGGTCTAAATATTAAAAGCATAAACAAAGGTGAATGTTTTGCAAGTACAAAGTAGAATATATCGGCAATCATGGTAATATTCGAACAAAACTTGACAAGATACTATACATTCCAAATTTAATTTGATTAATATCATCCTTTCTGAGCTAGGTTTAAATTTATATTATGTTGCTACACAACCAGAAAAAGGGTGATGACCCATCACCTTTTTATGGTGATGATGCGTGGCCATCACCCTTTAAAGGTGATGAAAAAGGGTGATGGCCCAGGTCGCCACCCTCATCACCCTTTTAGGACGATGAGCTAAAAATTTGCACTCATTGCTGATGGCCCTTTTAGGGTGATAGCCATCACCCTTTTAAGGTGATGGTGGAAACGGGTGAAAGCTCTAACTCATCACCTTTTTGGGGTGATGTTATCATCACCATTTTAGGGTGATAACGGCGGTGTCACCTTTTTTCTGGTTGTGTAGAACACGTGTACCTATCTGAAAGAATAAAGTCCACATCATCGTTAAATATTTGAAGTTAAAAAAAATTAACATTTGTGACGCACATCAGTGTACATCATCGCTATCAGTTAATACTTGTAGTCTCTAAAATGTTTATCGCTTTAATCCTACTACTTGATTTCTCCAGTTTGATAAGGTAAAACGTTTATTTCTTGAAGACTGTTGATCATGAGGATTCCTTTGAACCTTGTATCTTTAGATGGATAAATGGCCCCAGGTCAGGTGCAATACAGTACCAAAATAAAATCCTTCCACTGCAAGAAATTGTTCAATTGGCATGAAGTACAATATCATTTTGTATACTGAGAAAAATTTCAAGGCACTGCGTCTCATCATTCTCGAGTAACAAGACCGTAAAATAGTGCATTCGTGCAGAATAGTTGATTCTGAGGTGAAAACAATTCTTATTGTTCCCTGTAAACATATGAAGATGAACCATCACCAGAACCAGATGTGGTCTACTAGTACGTATTATAACAGCGAGTACGCTGCATCAAGCTGGTTCTGGTTATCGTTAATCTTCATATGTTTATGAAAAGAAATATGAGGTGTTTTCGCCTCAAAATTGGCGATTTTGCACGAATGCACTATTTCACGACCCTGTTATTCGAGAATGGTTGTGATTTAGTTTTCCAAATAATGTTCTGGTTGCTGAGATATTCATGTTTAAAATGTAATATTTAAAATGTGATCTTCGCATTTTATCCAAGCTGTTAAACTAATTAGTCACTTTGTTGAAATGTTGTTCTTGTCCGCAAAGTTATAAACTGAATGGAAAGTTGACATTTGAAAATGAAAGCTCGTTTTATGAAAAGTAATGCATTTAAATTGGGATGTCTTGATAACTATTGATCTCGCAACGAATATATACGCATATTTTTAATGGGTGTAGGACAAAACCCCCAGCGGTCAAAACCCCCACGGACAAAACCCCCCAGGACAAAACCCCCACCGGACATAACGGACCGGACATAACACCCACCGGACATAACCCCCACTGGACAAAACCCCCATCACATATTATTTCCTATGCCATTTTAGCAATAAAAGAAATAACATGGTACGGTATAAATGATAAGATCTCAAGACAAAGTTATTTGATGTTATAACGTATTTATTAATCTTGCAATATTGTGTAGCCTACTGTACAGGCTACCCTGATCTTACATAAGTAATTCCAGTTTCTCACTAGCACATTTTTTCACCCCAAACGAAGTTTTTCACTAGCACATTAGCACATGTTTGGGTCAGTGTGATTATGGATTAGTGTGGATTAAGGATAGTGGGGAGTAATGGCAGATCTTCTATAAATCCTTACTTTGATCATGTCACAACAGATCCACAGTTGAGTGAAGATTAATGGTCTACTCATCGTTTAGTAATTGTTTAGTCTATACCAGTCATTATGATACTTATAGCTGAAATACACAAACAATGACAAGGATCATAGAGAATAGATATTTATGCATTTCAATATTAAAAATGTAAAAATGTCTGAAATAGCTATTTTGGGGTGAGATGGGGGTTTTGTCCGATTTTTCAATTTTGGGGGTTTTGTCCGTGGGGGTTTTGTCCTAGGGGGTTTTGTCCGTGGGTGTTTTGTCCTAGGGGGTTTTGTCCGCTGGGGGTTTTGTCCGGATCCCATTTTTAATCGCAGAGATGTTTTATTGTTATGACTTCAAAGGATCATATAAACACTTTATGTTTATTTCGGTTATTTTTAAGCCATCCTCGTGATAGAATAAACCGAAATATAGAATCGACCATGCAGTGTTTATTATTACTTAGAATAATAACATTAGTTTCTCGTGTTATACCTACTTGGAATTTGGTGACTTGCGAATAAGGTAGCTCGATTATGGACTTGGAGTCATCATGGACTGAGGTTGGAGATTCTGAATGCGGAATCTATTTCAAACTCATCACAAGGGTCATTGACCCCTTACAGCAATCGAATGCTCTAGCACAGTTCAGAGCAAATTTCTCGGACTTTGTTTAACTGATCGCTCACCAATGTAGCTTCATACGCGAATAGATCCGTTGAGAACGTGAGGAAAATCAGGAATCTAATCTTTTTAACAGTGTACGCTATTGATTAAATAATTTGGAGATAAATTTTGTTGATTAAACAAAAGCTATTAGTAATGTGATCTACATACAATTAATTTTTATGATGACACATTCTTGGTAAAGCACAATTTCTTGAGCTGAATGGGCCAGTCACAAACGAGACTCTCAACTGCGCCGTCAAAGTTTGACACAAAATCGCCAGCAGTAAATACACGCGCTCTAAACCACTCGGCTACCTCAGCTTACACAACAGAAGAAGTTCGGAGATCCGAGTCTATGTCATGAGCAACCTCTCTTTTTGGATGCGCTTGCATTTATAATAAAGTGACATTGTAAAAATAACTGGATATAAATGTTACCTACTTTCTAAATGGCATAAATGTATATGTAATGTGATCTGTTCGAATTCAAATATACATTTACCGGTAACAATTTTGAAAATATATATATATCTTGCTCCATACAAGTTATATCGCGCGCTGCGCAATGTTCGATTTTGAAATAAACAGCAATATTCTTAAAGCTCTGAGTCTATTTGTTGAGAATTTATATATGTTCGTATATTTATTTTATTTTATTTTTATGTATGTTTGTTTTGGCCTGTTACCACGGTGCATACTTTCATATTTCGTTGCAGCGATTGATCTATTAATACAATAATTTGTCGGAATGGCTTTTCATATGTATTGCTGATTTACCTTCCGTCGGTAATTTCTCGTCGGTGATACCACAAACGGACAGTCTTGGCGCGGTCTCTCTGTAATATATATATCAAAGACAACGAGATTTGTCAGCAGTCCTTTAATATTCTTTCTTTGATAGTTAAGTGGGTTTTGATGCCAAACGGTTTAGTTTCCAAACGCTTTAGAAATGATAGATCGCGTGCTACAAACGCAACGTATATTGACATTGATGGATTTGTTTGAAAGCAGCTCTGTTTCGTCTTAAAATCTCAAAAATTAATCTTGAGCCAGATCCAGTCGGCGTGTATTCTCTAAACGCCGATCAGTCGAAGGCGCGTGGGGAGGATTGAAGTCCAGCTTTGAAGTTGAGCGGTCGTGTTTGCGCAGACTATCGGGTTGTGCCTTTTGTTGAGAAAGCGCTGCAGGGGACTGCGAACACCAAATGCCCTCACAGAACCCTACCACGTTACGTTCTTACGCCATTCATCCCTTTTGTCAAGTAAAGTGAGTGGAAAAGATTTACACACTTTGATATAAAGGTAATTTTATTTACACAGAGGACAAAAAAGATAAAGTGCCGTCGCCTGGAAATGGAAACTCGAAAGGTAGAGATAAGGCGGACGAAATTCACAGAGGCCGAAAGAAAGGTAAGTCTATCTTGTTCGACCTTCCCACTACACAACACCTATTCATTTCTACCGTCCATTCTTTAAATAGATAACTTCGACTTCCTTTGAACTCGCCGCACAAAGAGTCGATGAAAGGTGAAGAAAGTGCGAATTTGTTAAAACAGCAAATTCTCTGTTTGTGTGGTTATGCTGTCATGCTGCTATCGGTCCAACTAACGATTGACACCCGCGAGGGGTTGTGACTAGCACGTGTAGAACGGGTGTTGATCGGAGTTTGAAAGAAAAACGATCCGTGCTGTCTATTGGACTACACCAGACAAGAGGTATCGAATTATTGCAGCTACAATTGTCTACACAAACTTTAAATATTTCCATACCCTCGCCGTAACTCGGTGCGTGAAGTAATGGTGTCTGGCTAAGTCAAAGGGTTACTAAGTTTCACAGACTCGGTTAGATCACTCGAGTAGGCTTTGGCAAATTGACGTTCGTTCTAGTGTGTGATTTGTTTTCTCTTTTTAGCCTTTGGTATGTTTATTTATGGTAGGTGGAGAAAGACACGCTAGTGTTTTTTTCACTCCTGCCAAAACAAACTTTTGGCTATCTACAGTATACATTATATAATAAACCAATTCACACCTCAACGGCGCAACACGACACACGATATGTTTTACATTGAACGTCTGCACCGAGATATTTCAGGCTTTGACTTAAAATGTTTTCACTATGTTCAGCAGGGGTCTGAAATCGAAAGTTAGCGGTATTCATTTATTTAGTTAATAAAATAGTACTAATCCAATTTAATCTTATTAGACCAGCAGCATAACTCTCTTCGTACTTAACAAATGTTCAGAGTATTTAAGTAACTTCTAGAATTAGTTTTATTTTCTTGTTACTGTTTGTGTAGTAGGAGTTGGATTGCCGAATATTCAATACACAGTCACGTTATTAAAACTTGATCAAAACATTTTTCAAACTCGTACCTTACTGTACTGTTTATGGCGTGTTTTTTTTAAGCTTTTACAATATTTTGTAATTTTTAGTTCATTGAAAGTGTTGTTATAACGGTATAGTTTTTCTGAGCCAACTATTTGCTATTACGTCCAGTAAAGTACGAAAATGAGTAACGTTACTCTTTTTTATAACAAACTATCACACCGATGATATAAACAATGTTAAAAAACCACAATTTAAAAAAATTACTGGTTTCAATAAGGAAGCTACTAGAAATAGTAACACAGATCTAAAATTGATTCTGGGAGTTACCAAATGCAGTGACAAAGAACCAAAAATGATTACTGGCTTTATCTCCCTTGGTTGAGGTTTACCATAAAGTGTTTTGAACTAACTTTTCAATTTCAAACGAAGAATATTGACAATTAAATAAGGCTTTTACACGATTCTAGACATAACAATTCTAGACATTCCCCACGTAAAAAAAATAACCAGATTTTTTTAATTACACGAGAAATCCGAGTAATGATAAATGGATTTTTTTTATACATACCTATATTTTAAAAATTGTAAATAAAGTGAGTGATTAAACATTAAAAAACAGCAAACAGCAGCAAGTTTAGAACATTGCTATTGATTTTAGTAACAAAACAGTCGGCATGGGCATTTCGTTATTCGATTTGATAACGCTATCGAATTTCGGCTAGGGGCCGTATGAGCCCATGTACTTCAAGATCCTCATGGTACTCATATGAACATCCACAATCAAAGCGTGACTGAGATACATCATTCTTTAGATGACGACTTTACAACGACTATTATGGATTAAGAATACTGATCAGCGATACGGATTTGCTATTTTTGGATCATCATGATGTCTTGCCGGCTTCATTGAAAACTGTTGACCGCTTCTCTCTTGCAGGAAACAAGCCTATGTTTATGTATACTGTGATTGTCTTTTTGAATTTGGTGCTAATACTGTTATATGGAATATGGAATAGGTCTTTGGATTATGGACGCGGATATTCTCTAATGGACGACGGCTGGATTATGAATGACGGACCAGACGCTTGTAATCCCAGTTTCATTTGAATTAGCCCAGCACTGGGAACGTGTTTTTGGACTGTTATTGACTTTTCTCCAGGATATCTTGAAATAAATACATCATATATGTCTGAATCTACATACATCTGTTATTCAGGCCGTTGACATGCAATATTTATGCAAAACTGATCAATGTTTGGATAAAATCATGTTCAAATTCATTTGTTCATTTGTCAACATGGTATACAATATATCACTTTTAACAAAACGTGCTCGCATAATGCCCCGTTTGAAATAATTTCTAAGGTATCAAGTTCCGCAATACTTACTGATCACATCACCTTATTAGATTCCATGATTCCATAGTTATGAAACATAACTTCTATCAAAAATGGACATTTTGAAATAATGACAAATAGGATGTACTATTTAAAAGAACTATTGGGGAATTCTTCTGACAGAAGTCAGATCTTATGTACCAAAAATTGAAAAGTTCACAAACGTGTTCAAAGCTCAGTTTTGATCAAAGATCGAATAGTTTTACATAAACTGTTGCATCAAATAGCCTGAATTGTAGTGAAGTTTCGGCTCTCTATGAATTGATAATCTCATGATATCCAACATTTTTCTAGCAATTCAGTAACATCAACAACACCATCATCAACATGACGAGCTTCTAGTCCCGTATCATCTCTGATAGAACAAACGAAAATTTGTCGTCAAGTGATTCAGGCACGACACTAACGATAATACATTCTTCAGATTTTTTTGTTACCCCCCCCCCCCCCCCCGTTACTCTATCATTTATAATTACGTTTTCCTCTTTTCTCGTCGTACTGCAGACAAAACCCCAAAACACATAAATGCCAACTAAAAGAATGACTGGAATTTCCGCCAACGTTTAATATTTACCAGTGCTGTGGTATTTCGCTTCCACGAGCGACACGCTTACATTTTCTTCTGTGAGTTATCTCCCTTTAACTGGTATCGGCAAGACAACGAATCACTTCTTCAGCAGCTTGCTTTAACCTACACGTGTCGTCTGACTTCTGTCAGCGAACTCGGAAGTTTTTAACGAAGGCGCATGGATTATATAGCTTTTGTGAATTAATTTCTATATTGAAAGCTTTAGCATCTACCTACTCAGCCAATAGAACCCTGCCGATTTAGTTCATTGCATATACACCTAGAATTACTGTCGACATCAGCAGAAAAATACCGAACGATGCATTCAACCGAGCTTTGAATTCTGTGCTTGGATTTCATTAAATTTTGTTCATCGTTATATGACATCAGTTTCCCTTTTCTCTCATATTTCAGGTTGCAAATGTGGAAAGAAAGCCAGACCAACTAGGAAACTCTACCGAACATCTGGCTTTGACTTTGGTAAGTGCAGATGAGGAAGAATTCAATAATAATTCCAATTGTGTTGCTTTCTAGAGTATATATCTTATCTCCTTTCCCTGATATAGAGGCGTCTTTCAACATCGGGAAAGTTTGGAGAGAAAGACAACCCTAAAAACTAAACACAGGAATACCCAATATCCCAATATTATGTAACTGTGAGGTAAATGTATGTTAGGTAATGCATAGAAAACGCATGGTTAACAAATGGCAAAGTGGTTGTTTGGTTAAAAATACAAGCGTCTGGTCCGTCATTCAATATTCAACCGTCGTCCATTAAAGAATTTCCGCGTTCATATTCCAAAGACCTATTCCATATAACAGCATTAGCATTAGCACAATAGTGTAGCTGAACATAGGCTCGTTTCTTGTAAGAGGAAAGCGGTCAACAGTTTTCATTGATGCCGGCAAGACATCATTATGTTCCAAAAATATCAAATCCGTATCGCTGATCAGTATACTTAATCGATGTAATTTTTATTATTGTGAAGTCGTTATCTAGAGAATGATGTATCCCAGTCACGTTTTGATTGTGACTGTTCATATGAACACCATCAGGATCTAGAAGTACATGGGTTCATACGGCTGCTATAGCCCCGGGTTAAGCGGAATTAGACAAACGTTACGAAACGTAACGCCAAAGATTTTGTAAGCTACGCTCGTATTTCGCTATCAATTATTGGAATATTGGGTATTCGTGTGTTTAGTTATTGGGGTATTCTTTCTCCCCAAACATTAAGCGTGTTGAAAGATGCGTTCTGTATCAATGGAAGAAGCTAAAATATAAACCTTAGAAAGCAACACAATTCAAATTATTTTTAATTTTATATGTATCGCCAAATTTGAGAAACATTGAATGAAGGCGTTTGGTGGTATAGCCGTATTTTATAAGTTTCTGCAACAATGTTTTGTGACGTTGATTAAAAT